>VXAC01005959.1:198106-292987 GCA_013399225.1 Rhipidura dahli
TTTTGCTTTATTTTTGGAACAGGAACATAACTTTTCCCAGCAAAGGGTGCAGATCCACTTTTTTTCATAAACACTAATGGCCACTCCATTTTATGGTGTAATAAGAGAAGGGTTTGGGCAACTTATTTGGACACCTACAGGTATTTGACCTTCTTCTCTTTATTGTACATCAACAGGACTGTCGAGGGGAGGAGAGAGAGGACTTGGCTTCAGGTGGCTGATCATCAGCACTGTCAGAACAAAAAGTTCTGCAGGGTACATGGAATGAATGGAAACAACAGGTCATTATTGCTAAATAGGATTCCAGGGACCCTTGAAGTTTCATTGTTCTGTTTGCATTTTGACTGGTCCCATCCAAGCTGATGCATTATTAGGGTTTCACATACTTGCTCATGTTTCTAAAATTAATCAGCTCTTCAAGAGGACTGCACCTGAATGCTGAAGCTGACCATGAGTACTCACTCAGATTCCTGCCCTTTTCCCAGATAATTCACTTTGGCCAAAGAAGGTGGGACCAAGTGCATTTCTCCAAACCTCTGTACTCCACTGATGCTGGAAATGACCAGGTCTGACTGGTCATAATGGTTCTCATCGTCTTCTATGAATTTGGATCAGTTTTCAGAGAAAGTTGCAAATTGGCATCCCTGAACTGAAAGATCCTGCTCTTCTGTTGTGGATGCCCCATCCCTGGGAGTGTTCAAGGCCAGGTTGGAGGGCCCTGGAGCAACCTGGTCTAGTGGAAAGTGTCCCTGCCCATGGCAGGGGTTTGGAATTAGACTTGTGTGTGGTCCCTGGGCATCTGGACATAGGTAAACTCACGAGTGCTGCCAGACACGGCTCCTGAAGCACCCTGAAGAAATGTGAAGCCATGGGACAGCCCAGAAAATTCTGTGGGAAGTATTTTGCTCATGAAACTCGTTGAAGCCTCCTCTTTGGTTTTTTTTTTTTTTTTTTGGCATGTAGGCACAGCCAAGGATGCATCTTCATTTGAGTCCCAGGGGTTATTAGTCCCACTTTATCCCTTTCAAAGCTTTGGAATGTAAGAGGGAAAGAAAACCAGTGTCTCTCCTCCTACCCTGTTTTCAATCCCAGTAGACAATCCCACGCAGCAAAGAGAGTTTAATTGTCAGTAAATCTGTCCCCAAAGGGAGCTTACCAGTCATCCAAACCCACACCAGCCTCCCCTGTTTTTAAACCTTTAGCTGAGGAACATGCACAGCTCGTTTACTGTCCCCAAAATCTGAATTTAGAGCAAACTCTGTGACTACAGCAAGTTAAATATTGTGCGCTAAAGTGTGAGGAGGAAAAGATGGATGAAAAATGACAAAAAGATGGCCTCTTTGTAGAAGCATTAATTTGACTGATACCAAAGAGCAATAATCCAAAGGGCTTGAAAGCTTGTTATGTATAAAAACCAATATTTACTCCAGGAGTAAGAACAGAGCTCTCCACATGAGTAACTACAGCATCTATAATGTGCTTTGTGATGCAAAATTGCTCAAGAAACTCTATTAAAGTAAAGGAAATTTGCTAGAAGGGACAGTAGAATGTCCCTTAAGGATGACAATAAATTGGAGAACGATCAAGCCGAGGATGTGGAAAAGACCTTTTGCACAAATCAGCAGCTGGAGGAGAAAGACACTGAAGACAAATGGAGCAATAAAAGGAGCAGCTCTGAGGATTTCTTCCATATCCTGCTCTTTGGAAAAAGACCATTACTCCAGAGACAGCTTTGAGCAAGCAGGTGGGAAATATGAATGATTATTAGACTAGTGGACCAAGAGGACTGTTTGAGTGCAAGTGATGATAACTGCTGAGAGCAAGTGGAAACAGCTTAACCTCCATGAGAAATACACTGAAGTCATAATCATTGTATGCAGTGATTTTACTGTCTTCAATTAACACCTCCAGGTTTTGGTGAATGCCCAAAAATTTATGTAATTACTGACATTACTTTTTTTTTTTTTACCTCTGGCATTAAGTCTCCTGGCGGCATTGCCTATTGAAAAAGGCTATTTTTCATTTTTTCTTTTAATCATTGTTATTCAGAGCTTTGGTATTTAGCTAAGGAAATTATCATTGTTGTCTAATATGTCCTTGAGGGGGTGGTGATGTGTGTAAATATATCTATTTTTCATTCCCTTTCAATTTATAGTGTCCCATTACATACCTTTTGGGGTTTTACAGTTACACAGAAAAGAAAAGCAACAAGAAAATGCTGTGGAAGATATTTTCTTTGCTTGCTGCTTCTGAAGATTTTACTTGCTCAATTTTCTAGTTCTGTTCTTTGTATCCCTTGTGCTAGAGATCAAAGAAACAAGAGAGATTTAGATTCCAAATTACACACAGTGAATGGTAAGACTGTCTTGTCTGAACACATTTCTCTGTAATTTTTTTGGTCTTAATGTAAGACCCTTTGATAACATGATCTTGTCCTATTGATGTTTTGTTCTTCATCTTCATCCTTGATCCTCTGCCTCTAACACCTGCAGGGAGGTTGTTCCAGAGCTGGGACTTTAGACATCCTTCCAGGTTTCACAGTGAAAACCGAGTCCATGCCCTGAAATGGTGATTGTGGGGGGATGTTTTGGTAGTTTTCCACAGACACCTGCATTTCTATTGCCATCACACAGCTCAGGAATATTGATAAGGATGGAATATTGCAAAGCTGATCCCTAAAGTACCTGGATAGGTGCTGCATGTGCTCTGTAGGGTCCAACCAGGATTTATTTGAACAGTTCCATTGACTGTGGTTAAATGCCAACAAGAGGGAGCTCAATTCTTCAGATTTCCAGAGCTCTTCGTTGCTCATGTGGAAGCTCATCTGAAGTCTTGATTTCTGTGGGGGTGTGATAATTTCCTGCCTGTGTTTAATGACCCCATCAGCTCCTGAACCCACACAGCAAACCCTGAAAAAGGATTTCACACTGTCACTTTCTGAGGAGGTGTCTGTGTCTCCTCTAATGACTGTGTCTTAATTAGCTCTTGTAATTATAACCAAAGGTATGACACTTCTGTGATGTAAAACAAGTTTTAGTTTGAGACAAAGGTACGTGGTGTTCTTTCCTTGAAGTTGGGAGTGTGGGGAGATGCATTTTTGATGAGGATTTCTATATCAGTCCAGGTTGATTCTCCTTAGGACAGTATTTTATTTCTATGAAAAATGAAAGCTGGTCTTATGGATACTAACCTGCACTTCCTGTGGAACTGGGAAATGGGCATGTAATTTACAGGCAAGACACTGGAATATCAGCATTATGAGTGGCTGTGTTGTTCAGGAGTAATTCAAGTCCATTAGAATTCCCTTTCAATTAGAATTTCTACAGTTGCTATTTAATAATGTCAATATGGAAGGTGTAGAATGACCATGTGTGGAGAAAAGCCCACAGCCACATTTGGTCTTCTGACTTCTGCCAGCAGAATGAGTCAAGGCTAACACTGCCTTTTGAGTGTTATTTGGTAATTAATGTAGTGGCAAGTCTTAGTCAAATATACAAAAATACCCTGCTTATTCTATAAATATCCTCCATAATACTTTAGTCAATACTATTTATAGATTTCTCAACAAAGCTACCATATAATACCTCTTTGTAATCTCTCATTGCTGCTGTGTTCTCCTGAGCACTGGCTGATTCACAAAGGTGGGTAAAATACCTTTATTGCCAAGCTCAGCTCTGTTTCATGTGGATGCAATACCTGTCAAATGTTCACAGCTCTCTCTCAGCCCAGCGTTTTATCCCATCCCATCTGTTCACCCACTTTCATTAAATGCTTTTAATCTCAGAAAAAACACGTTGCTTATGGCAATCCCTCCCTTCCTGGGTGATTACTGCCCTCCAGGTGCCCCATGGCAACATCCGGAGCTTCCAGGGTCTCTCACAGCCAAGGACTGTGCCAGGGAGGTATTCCACTGTCGGGAAGCACTTTTGGGATGACAGAGCTCCCTCTCATCCTGTGTGTCTGTGGTGACTCCAGCTGCCCAGGGTGACAATGAGCTGCAGCATCACACACAGAGCCAGTCGATGGAGGCACTGCCAACCCGCCAGGGGCTTATTGTGGCACTCGTTTGATAGGCTGCTGCCAGGGAAAAACCAGCAGGAGGAGATTAAGGATCAGATGTGCTGTTTATCTGCTTGTGAAAGGACAGACTGCATGAGGACTGGGCAGTTTTCTTGTGAAAGGTTCAATCTGCTTGGTATAATCACAAATACCTGTGCAGAGAAAAAGAGAAAGTGACTGACTACAAAGGCATGACTTGGATGGAGCAGGAACAAGGATGATCCATGATCCATGTTACCTTTGATGGAGCACTGGATGCCCTCAGAGGTGAACAGATCAGCAGCCTTGATCACCAACAGATTAATGGAAGGCTAACTTTGTCAAGATTATCCCTGAAATTAATAGGGAAATAACTTTTAAGATATCCCTTCTATCCCAAAATAGGTAGAGCAGAAAAGAACCTCCTCTTACTGCAGACCATGGGCAAGAGCATAGAACTATAAAGTCAAAATCTAGACTTGTGTGATCCAAGGTGAATCTGGGCCTGCACATGCTTTGACAGTGTAGCTGGATGGTTGCTGTTATACTGGTGAAAATTCCTCTGGATTCCTAACACTGTTAGAGTAAAAATCTTTCAAGGCATACAGTGAGGAAGAATAACTCTGCAAAATCCACCTCTAAACCCCACACTCCTTCCAAAAATCACAAGAGAAATGGTTGGTTAAAGATTTCCTCATGATTTTAGCAAGGACAAGGACCCTTTCTACCTGCCAGAAAACACAACCGAATGAGCTCCTCTAAAGGGCACTGGGAGATACTTCAGATGTTTTCCAGGATAGTCCTGCTATTACACCTGAAAAGAGGGAATCTGTGAGTCCCAGAAGAGATAGTCCTGATGTGGTTAAAAAATTGGAACTGAATAGCAGCAGCAAGTGAGTGGCTTTCCTAATGGAGTTTAGCAACAAAAGGATTCTGTAGGAAACTGTGCTGCTGAATACATGCATTAGTGACCCAAGAAAAGTGTATTAACAGTGAGGCTGAGAAAATTTTCAGCAGATATGAATCTATTTCAGAGCAATAAGTACAAAAACCACTTGTGAAGAATTGGAAAACACTTTACAAGACTGAGTGAGAAATAAAAGACCAGAATAAATTCACTGTGGATAAATGTGAAGTGAAGGGGGAGATGAATGTAAAGGTGGATGCCTGAAAAAAAATCTGATGGGCTTTCATCAGACCATTATGACTTGAGTGGAGCTTGATAGGGTGGCAACAGTTCCATGAAAGCATCAATGCAGAGCTCAAGAGAAATCAAAAAATGCTAAATTGAATGCTAGGAGTCATTAGTAAAGAAATGGAAAGGAAAATAGATCATCATGACGCTGCATAAATTCATGGTTCTCCCAGACTCTGAGCACCATGAGGCATTTGGCCACTCAGTGTGCAAAAGGGATTGTTATAAATAGAAAAGCCAGTGAGACTGACAAGTACAGTTAAAGACATGGAGAGACTTCCACACAAAGTGCAGTTGCATTGACAGGGTCTCTGTCCTGGAAAAAAAAAACCTGAATTCAGGGATTGGACAGAGGTCTACAGAACCATGGAGAAAGAAGAGTAGGGAATTGTTTATTTTCTTATCAAATTCAAGGCCAGATCTAGCAGGTGTTCAGTTAGAAAAGAGAGTTTTCCTACAGTATGAGGTGGGCCTAGGAACTCTTTGACAAAGGGTAGAATTTAGGACTTGAGAGAGAAGGCATCTATCATGAATTATTAAATTAGCTCAGGGAACAACTACCTCCATGAAGATATGGATTGGGTGGCTCAGCTAGGAGATTTATCTCCCCTCACCCTCCTTTTTGTGGCTCAGTATAAAAGACACCAGACTGGACAACAAAAATTAGCAAAGATCCTGTGAGAAGATCAACAAAGGAATGCATTTTGTTGATTATATGTGCCATGTGCTGTCCAAGGTTTTAATGTGATGCCACTGCAGCAGGTCCCAGAAGAAGGAAATTTTTTTCAGCCTTTGCAGAGTTAGAAATTCCTCAGATCTCTTGGATCAGCCAAGCTGCTGAGGCTGCCCAGTGAGTCATCTCGCTGGAGGGCAGGCTCTCCACATCTCACAACCTCCAGCTTTGACTGCAGCTCTCTCTGGTCCTGACTGCAGGGTTTTAAGATGCTCTCTGGCATCACTTAATCGGTTCCATCTTTCTGTTGATGGCTGACTCCCTACAAAAGCCAACTTTTTTTGTTTTATGCTCATTCCTGTAAATTTAAGCTGATGTATTCAGCTGTAAGTCGGGGCAGCTCCTACATAGCCTCCAGTTCCATCCTGTAGGCTGAACAGACCCAGGAGAAAAATTGTATAGAACTATTTATTAATAATGAATTAATTCCCTGTCCAACAGTGGGGTTTGACAGACACTTAGAGAAATGTATAGAAATGAGGCAAACTTGGTTTTTCTTCCAGGAATCCTTCCCTAGTATTTGGTGACTCATGAATTTCAAACAAAATCTTCAAATTTCAAAAATAACCTTCAAAGACTTTACCTTCCACTGATTTTGGAATCCATGGACTTCTCACAGCCAGTAGTCAATTTTCAAATTATCTCCACACTGGTGGCCAGACCAGCATTCACCCTCACCTTTCAGCCCTGATGTAAAATTCTAGATTTAAAATTCAACATTTCCCCTTCTGTATTTTTTGCAACTTGAAAGAAAGACAAACTTATCTGACTTAGTTGTTCCTCACACAGAAGCTGTTCCACAGGTTTTGCCTCTGCTTTTTGCTCCAGGACAATAGGTAAAATAAGATTGGGAAAAGCAAATTGACTTTAGTGATACAGAGCTCTTCTGACTGAATTTATTGCTGGTCCGTGGTATGTGGCAGTGTGACCATGTTTAGTCTAAGGCAAGTGCAAGGCAAAGTATTTCACATAATTAGCTCAGTTTGGGTTTTATTAATGTATAGGAAATAGTAGAGGGGTTTGGGTGTGGTTTGGATTTTTTTGTGGTTTTATTTTGTGGGATTTTTTGTGTGAATGGAGTTTTTTTGGTTTGGGTTTTTTTATTTGTTTGTTTGTTTGTTTGTTTTTAATTAAGGCTTGGACCTCCAGTCGATTTTGATACTGGCTTCTAGATTTTACTCTTTGTCACTTTATGACAGTTTTCATTTTTCTCCTGAAATGCTCTTTCACTCTGTCAGATTCAGGAAACAGCATTGAATATTTTTTCATTTCATTCATTTAAGCAGCTTCCCTGTGTTTCCAAGGTTGTTTCAGTTTTCACTGCCTGCTTTTTACACAGCAGCATTTCTCCACATTGCAAAATTAACACAACTTTATCACATTAGAGTGTGAAGGAAAGAAGAAACTGTTGAACCCTGTGAATACAAAAGTAGAAATATCAAGAGCAGTGATTAGAACCATTGTGAATGGGGAAACCAATATTCATCTCGTCAGAAATTCCCCACTAAATTATGATTCAGGAGTTTTTAAGGCATGTGATTGCAGTGGTATTAAATGAACATTTCCCAGGTTCTTCTTCCCTCTTCACTCGTTTTTGTACTTATTGGAGAAGGGTGGGAATGTTTGATTTGGGGGATGCTAACAATACATGAATAATTAACTCATTATTTACAACAAACAAATAAACAAATTAATGGTGTGTTAGAGATTTTGACACTTTATTTTATCTCACCTTTATTGGTCTAGCAGGACATTCTCCTGACAAACTTCATAATCATATTTGTCTGTTCAGATTAAGCTTTTTCATTAATTATTGAGAAACAAATGAGTTTAAAAGCGCAGAACTTGGGCTTTGCTTGTGTGTGTATTACACAGAACACAGGACTTTTATTGGAGCATCTGGAAGCACTAAAAAGATCAGATCTCAACATATACAGAGGTGAAAAACCCTTCTTGAAGGACAAACTGATGACAGGAGAGTCCAAGAAGTATCTCAAACCAAGAATGAGAGTCAGTGAAAGATATGAAGAAAGAAACACTCGTAAAACAAAATTTGTAGCAGGGCTGCCAAAACCCACAAAGAAAAAAGCATCGACATGAAGGACAGGGTGACAGCACAAAAAATATGGAGACGGTGACACAAGCATTTGACATTTTGCCCTGGTCAATGTACAAGGAGCAATCCTTTTCATGCCCTCAGTGGAGTCCAAAGAGTTTCCTCCTCTTGAACAACTCTCCAGGGAGCGTGAAAAGTGTTTTAAGTGATCCTGTCTTATCCATAATGGGATCTGCTCAGGCTTCCCCTCTTGAACCTTCCCTCTGGACAGCCAGAGCACTCTGGCTGTGGTACTGGGAGCAAAAATAGAAGCAATGCATGAGTGAGAAATGTTGGAAGCCTTGGGAAGCAGCAGAGATACCTGTAGCCTGGCAGAGGGGTTTTTGAAGTATGAAAAGGCAACCAGATTTCCTTAGGTTAGCTTGGGGTGAGGTTTGGCTCATTTTCTTTAAAAAGCATGATTTTTCTTAGAAGATTTTCAATATTATCAACATTTATTAATCTCAGACCTTTTTATTTTCTTGTGGTATTTAATCAAACAGAAGGCAGGTGACATGGAGAAGAAAGATGGTGTGAGGAAGAGAGGGAGAGGTTCTGACAGTCTTTAAGAAACACTGGGGGAAAAAAATTCCCATTCAGAAAATCTTTTACTTCCTAAAAACGAAGTTCCAGGTCTGACACCACATCACATCACATTCAAAGAGACAGGGCAGATGAATTGAATCCTTTGATTTTTGTCTTCCTTTAGGGAAGAAGAAAAGAAACAGAAACTCAACATCATCACAAAGTGATGGATCCCATGGAGAGCCCCCTTGTACTGTGAGCAGAGGGCAGGTCTCTGGTTTACCAGCAGTGTTGCCCATCAGGGAGCAGCACACATCCCCCCTTGGCAAAAAAATTAAAGCCAACTCATTCTGCAGGGGGGAACAGCCTCTCAGTCCTGGCAATAAAGAAATTATTTTTATTTTTCCAACAAACATCCATTATCCTTTTATTTTCTTTCAGCCCCCTCCGGTCTCTTTGCACTTGACAGACAAATGTGTTCTGAGCTTGTCTGGGTGGTTTTCAACAGCTATGAGGTTTCTGAGCCACCACACTTTCCCAGCTGCACTGAGGATGAAGAGATGATGGGGACATGATCATCCTATGTTCAGTCTTCCAGGCTATCAGCTCTCACACATCAGGGAGAGGACAAAATGACCCTGAAGAAGGTGTAAATTAATACATTGTGAGATTTGCTCTATTCCAATTGTAGCTCTTCCATTTTTGATATTTCTCCTTATTACAGAGAATCTGCTGTTGGATCAAATACACCATACATTTCTGTGATCATGCTGCAAAATACTGCCAGGAGCAACAAGAGGTAGATTTAAATAGTTGAGTGAAGTTGACATTTTAATGTTAATGGGCAGGGTGAGTTTACTCCTCCAGAGACGTCTGAGAGAAACCCATGTTCCCTCCAGTCAAGTAGTACCATGTAAAATGTAGGTACAGTCCATGAGTGTGGCCAAGGCAAGGAAGATTATCTAAGTTTTAATCAAGACACCAATAACACAGCATTTTATAAATAAGTGACAAAATTTTTGTAGTTCTTCAGATGTCCTGCATGGGAAAATGAAGTCCTGAGAATAAGTCTTTCTGAAGACAGACTGTACCAATTACAGAATAAAATCACAGAAGTCTAAGGTTGGAAAAGACCTCTAAGATCATCGGAGTCCAACTGTTAAAGTGTAAGAGACACTTCTTGCTCCCACCATCCAGCAGTGCTGCTCTGTCAGCTTTATCCTATACAATCTTGAATAAAACTTGGAATGAGTCACAGGAATGAATCAGAAATACACAAAGGTCTCGCACAGAGGGGGAGAGTTTTATTGATTCTTGTAGCCACCCCACTTTGGTACCATTTCTAGTATTTCCAGTCCAGGTGGAGAAGAGGGACAATGGAAATTGTGCATTCCCAATTTAGATGTTTCTGACAGACTTACTTTTTCTGAAACACTTATTTTTTCAAGTACCTCTCCCTGATATTTCTCCAAAATTTATTGAGTTTTTCTCCTTATCACCAGTTGAGGTTGCAGTTACTAAATTAAACGAACACGATCCTTAGTTGATGGGGGAAAAAAGAGTCACTGCAGATTCCAAGGCCTGAGTTATGCAGGAATCCCATCCAGCAGTCCTTGCAATAAGACAAATAACCACTAGATTCTGGAGGTTTGTGGCCTTACCAACATTTGCGTGGCATTGAATTTACCAGACAAGTAATTAGAGGGCTCACAACCAACTTTCAAATGTTGTAGATTCTTCAAAGAGAAGAAGGGAAAGGAAGGATTGTTCACATACTGAATCATTTTGATTGTGAATCACAGAGCTACATGTTTCTTCCCATGCCCTGCTAGGCCGTAGGATATACCACTTTTCTATTTATTGCAGCCATAAATAAAGCAGTTTTCAGGAGGTGGAACAAGGAATCCAATCACTTGAAATCCCTTCCTGGCAATGGTCATCCATTGCAAGCCCAAACCTATTCATCAGCAGCCTTTTATACCTTTTGCTCACATAGTTTGGCTTATTCACCTTCCAGGAAAGGTGGCTGATTTGATCTTTAATGACCCATTTCCTCCTGAGAGGTCTCGGACTGCTGTTATCAGTGAGACTCCTTGTCTTGGCTTTAGTGTAACATGGCTTGGCTCCTGTCTGCCTTTCCCTGGGTTAGACAGTGCAGCTCCTCAGCTTTCACACTGCCTGGCTTGAGGAAATGGATTTAGAGCAAGCTGGCACAACCTCTGTCTTAGTGGAAAAGCGAGTGACAGCTCTTTCGTGTTTTGGACTGAACTTAACACCCATTGCAATTTAGGAGAAAACCCTGATAGTCCTGAGGGCAAGCTGAGGGAGGACTCATTCCTGCAGTCGCTTTGAGAATCTGTGGTGAGAGGGAACAGCCCCATGCCACCCTCTGGGCCGATGTTCCCTTCCCCACAACCCCTCCACGTCTCAGATTTAACGCAGACTAAGTTCTACTTTCAGTACTTATATGGTCCCTGCTGCTGAGAGATGGGTTCGTTGTTCTGATGGAAATTTTTAGTACTCGTAGAAAACAGTGCCAGCTGGAATATTCACCCTCTGTGTGTCCAGCAAGCAGCATTTTCCATTTCTTCAGTAAAAATCCTCTTGGCTACAGAGAGTGCTGCAGGAACCCACACGCTCGTGCAAACGAGGAATGACGCAGATTGGGATCTTGCAGATCGGAGCTGCAGATTTGAGGACAAGGAACAGAACTGGATGCCTCAGAATGCGAGGTTCATCTCCTCCAGGTGTCAGTCAGGTCACCATATCTCGACTCTGTGACGTTATACAGCAATAATAGATGTGCTCTGTGCAGCCAGGGCTGTGCCAGCAACGCTCGTCCCTTTATCAGGCCACTGCTTTTCTTGGTGCAGGCTCATGGATTTCCAATAGTATCTGTGAAAACAACCTTGTTTTGGAAAAACTTTTGGAGTAATAGGTTTGAGACATTCTGCATGTAACACTGGGCCAATTCTCAGCTGTTGACAGAAATAACTAATTGCATTATTTGCATATATTTTTAATTCATGGTGTCTCACTTCCTGTTTCCTATTTTAGAAAAACAAAAGCCCCTGAATGTGGTCCAGATTCTCAAACCTTTTCCTACTGAATAAACACTGCTTTACTCTAGTTAAGAAAACAGCACATAGATTTTCTTGTGTTTAGAGGGGGGATTTATGCTTTTGGCTTCCTGGGTAAAACATATTTTGTCAAAAACCAACCTGGGAGCAAGATACATCCACAGTGATAGTCATACTCAGGCATTATATTTCATTTGTATTCCTCACTGTGCAGTCCCTGTCCTCTTGCACATGAATGCAAAAGACTTGGAAAATGTCCAGTATTTGAAGCTTGGTATTCACTGGTGGAGCTGATGACCCACAGGGACAAAACTGGAATCCAGGGCAGTGACACTCATAACCAGGATAATTTTACAACATAGTCTGTTTTTTCCTGAGGCAGATGCTCTTCTAGTTCTGCAGAACACATGACACTCTTTAGGTTTTTTTCCCAGTTTTTCACAAGCTTTCCTGATGTTGGTGATCTGGGACAGCTTGAGCCAGACATGCAAATCCAGATGGATATAATGGGGATATGAAGTCTCTCAATCATCATCTACTGCTAGAACTTAGCACTTACAGCTCTGTACCAATCAAGAATTTTGTCTACACTTTCCCATGGTCTTGTGCCCTTAGCCTACATCAGCTTAATAAATGTAACCTTATGATGCAGCCCAGCTCTGTTGTGCAAAAATACAGAGACAGGTGGAGAACTGGGGTTGACCAGCCTGGAGAAGAGAACATTTTGAGACCTTACTGTGACATCTCAGCACCCAAAGAGGACCTATAAAAAACAAGGAGACAAACTTTTTATACTGGCAAATCCTGATTGGACAAGGGGGAATGATTTTAAAAAGAGATTTAGATTAGATGTTAGGAAGAAATTCTTCCCTGTGAGGGCGGTGAGGCCCTGGCACAGGGTGCCCAGAGAAGCTGTGGCTGGCCCTGGATCCCTGGAAGTGTCCAAGGCCAGACTGGACAGAGCTTGGAGCAACCTGGAATAGTGGAAGGTGTCCCTGCCCATGGCAGGGGCTGGGACTGGATGGTCTTTAAGGTGTTTTCCAACTCAAACCATTCTGTGATACTTTAGGGATCTCTTCATCAGTGCAGGGTGGTATAAGATGTTTGGAAGGAAAGGTGCAGAGGGGCAGTGAGACTGTTGGAGGCCAGGAAGTGGAGAATATTTCTTTATCTGCATTACCTGATGTAAAACCAGATATTGGGGATCAGGAGGTGAGCAGCTCTCAACCTGATCCTGAGCCACCTGTTGAACCTGGCCCTGAGCCATCTGCAAAATCCAACCCCAAGTCAGCTGTAAAGCCCTCAGGGATAATTTAAACTCCCCTGTACAGTTCTTGTTATGATTCACAGCCCTGTGATAAGCTCCCAACACTTCTGGAGATGTTACAAAGTACTGAATTTTGAGTTAGGACATAGAAATAGTATATACAGTTCTCACAGAGTGAAAAGGTGAAGGTTTTTGGGATTCTAATTATAGTAAGTTGATAAGAGATAAAAACTTAAAATGGTGGTGTGGCACAGTTAAAATTCCCTCTTTCCTTCTCCTTCCCATAATGCATGCTCTGCTGTAAAATTATTGGCTAAATTCTACAGTAATTCCAGTGTTACAAATAGACCTGTTACACAGAGATTGGTTTAAATCTATAAAAAATAAGTTATGTTAGATTTAGTATAAAAAGGGCTTGAAGAACGAGGAGCCATTATTCCATTACTACTCTTCTGCACTCTCGATTCGTAGCTTTAGTTTGCATCTGCTGCTTTGCTAGCTGCAATGCAGATAAGTTAAAAAAAACAACAAAGAATTCAAGCAAACAATTTCTTCACTTTTTCCACCTGTGATACCAGCACGGACAAAATTCCCCGTGTCGGTCCTGATAATGAGGCCAGGATTGGACATGAGACTGTGTATTGGTTTGAAAACAAACCAGTGGGAGATCACAAGTCAGGATTAAAATTAATAGGAAAAATTAGAAATAAGTGAAATAATATAAGGAAAAAGCACTGACAAAGTCAGATACAACCTGACACCCTATTAGGATGGTAACAGCAGTCCAAATGAAGTGGTCCAGTCTCCAGCTGAAGGTCCATGGTGGCTCTTGTCCTCTGGTCACCCAGCAGACAGGGCTGAGGCCAGGCAGTTCTAAGGGCAGGTTATATCCAGGTGGGAATGCCCGGCTCCTCCCTCCTGGGTGGAGCATCTCACAATAGGATGAGATAAGTCCATGAGTTGTGTGGTGGTTTCTTGATGGCCCATTGTCTGTTATCAGGGGTGGGTCATTAGCAGGTGATAACAGCTAATGGCCCACAGCTGGTGGTAATGGAATACTTAAATACATCTACTGTAACCTAGGGCAGACTAATATTCACTTCTGCAGACCAGAAGGGCTGAAGGATATCCCCCAGAAAATCAGTGTGAGCATCACAACTCTGCTCAGACTCTGCCGGCTTAGCCGTGCTTGTTTCTCAGTGTGGGGAGCAGCCCCCAAAATTACACATGGGCTATAAATATGTGCTCCAAAAACTTGCCAGAGTACCTTGCTGAGCAGTCTTGTCTTGCTGAGCAGGAGTGACTGTGCTCTGAATGCCAGCAAGTTTGGCTCTCCAGGTTGGGATCTCCAGTAAAGGAGCCCTTGGAATGTTAGCCTGTTTCACTTGCTAGAAAAAGCTTCAAAGCAAGGAGGTTTTTTAAAAGGGCCTGAACCAGATTCCTGCCTGGTGACAGCTGCTGTAGAGAGAGCCCTGCTCATCTTGCTGTGTCAAAGACTGCCTCACCACTTCCCTCACCTCAAAATCAGCTCCAGGAATGGTTTGAAAGGGACTCTGTGACAAAACTTCAGTGTTCTTGGGTGGTTTTTTAAATATAGAATCATAGAATGCTTTGGGTTGGGAGGGACCTTTCTAGGTAATCTAGTCCAAGCCCTGTGCCATGGGCAGGGACATCTTCAAATTAGATCAGGGTGCTCAGAGCCCTGTACAACCTGACCTTGAATATTTCCAAGGATGGGGCAGCCACCAACTCTCTGGGTAGCTTTTGCCAGTGTTTCATCACCTCATTGTTAAAAAATTTCTTCCTTGTCTGAATCTAACCTCTTTTAGTTTAAAACCCTTGTCCTTATGCACCAGGCCCTGCTAAAATTCTGTTCTCCTCTTCTCTTTGTCCCCTTTAGGTCATAAGGTCTCTCTGGAGCCTTCCCCTGCTCCAAGCTGAACACCACAAACTTTCTCAGCCTGCCTCCATAGCACTCACAGCATCTTTATGGCCTCCTCAGGACTCATTCCAAGAGGCTCTTGTCTTTCCCGTGCTGAATATGAGCATTAACTCTGGTACCTAATTGCAAACTGACTCAATGCAGTCACAGGTTATGACAGGCCAAGAAGACCCAGCTCTCCCATGTCCCACAGACCTCTCCAGAGAGCTGCAAGGAGCCTCATGCTCATACTGGGAATTCTGTGGGTGAGAAGCACTGGGTCAGCACAAGGCATTTTTCCATTCTGCAGATGCATTTTGCCAGGCCTTGACTTTCAGATTCCTGTTCAATGCCTCCTCCTTGCAAGAAAAGAGGAGTTAACATTTCACTCCTCCTTCTCAACCTCAGCAGGATAGATTTTAACAGGGCATAATAACAATAAACTGTGTCACTTCCTTCCTTTAACCTTTAAAGGGAGTTTTGTCTTTCCATGAACTCTGCTTCATCTCTGTAATTTGAACTTGCTATGAGGAACCTGGCATTTTAAAACCAATATAGATTTCTGATGTGAGATGCTGATGCTTGAAAAGACCTGTGTCACCAAGCCCTCCCCCTGCCTCAGCTGGTGTTATTTCCTGAGGTTTAAAGACATTGCTCCTTTTTTGGTTTTCTCATTGATCTGTCTCATTCCATATTTCAGTATTTTTCTCAGTGAAGGGTATATATATTATCTCTCTTCTACCATGACAGAAAAAAAAATCCTCTGAGTCCATGAGCTCCACACTGATTGCAGACCAAGATATCCTGCTCTCATTTTCCACTCTGCTCTCACAGCTTAGTGTGAAGCAGTTAGGATGAGAGATGACAATCTTCCTCAGGAGAACACTTATGTTGTTCAGCTCCATATCATTTTGTGGTATTTAACACATTCTTACGGCATGTGAGCAGCATTGCTCGATTAAAGAGCTCAGGGACTTTTGGAAAGTTTTTTTCTATTTGCATTTCCAGCTATCTCTAAATTTCAGAAAACCTGATCTTGGCTTATATACATCACACACTAAGATGCTGTGCTCTAACTTGACTGCAGAAATCTCACCCTCTGAGAGGAGATGTTAAAATCCACCCTAGAAGGTGAGGGTAATGCAGGTTACATCTAACAGATCCCTTGGGGTGGATTAGAGTGAAACAACACTGAAAAATTGGTGTTTATAAATATACATGTGTAGGGTTCATTGTAGAACAATTTGGTTGCACAGGAAAGCAGGGATCCAGCCATTTTGGTTGTAGCTATCTATAGTAAATGGCAACATAAAAGCATAAAAATATCACTTAAAAAAAAACATACAACAAAGAGAAGGAAAGGAGTAAAAAAACCTCAAGACTTGCAGACCCCACAATGAGACCTGGTGCAATTTTAAGTCTGTTGGTCAAAGTGATAATCACAGACTGAACCCATCAGATGGTGAAAGAAACCCACAAAACAACCCATCTGGTTTATATTCACTCAGGCTCTGGTAGGAACACCCAGACACCTCCCCTGGAGAGGCATTTCAGATGAGTGATGGAATGTTGTGGATCAGGGACATCTGGATGCTGGAATGTTGTGGATCAGGGGAAAATTCGTGAGAATTTGACACCTTCTAAGTCGATACAGCTGCTCATCACCTCAGTGCAGCTGGGCCCATCATGGCCCATCAGCAGAGTGAGCACCTGCAGACCACGGGTGAATGTCCCAGTACCTCCTAGCAGGGGAGTTATCACAGCTGAGTTCACTGATAAGGACATGGAGACCATTCCTGCCTCACAGGGATCCCCTCTTTCCTTATCTCATCCCTCACCAGCTGTAGCACAAAGTGGGGAGTGCTCACCCTCGGGTACTTTGCACATGAGCAGCTTCCCCTGATTGCTTGAGCCATCAGCATCCCAGTCGCTTCCAGTATCACTGCCTGATACATTCTTCTCTGCAGACCTGGGACTGGACAATAACATCCCCTTTATCTTGTTCCAGGCTCCTGCCACAGCCCAAATTCCCATTAGGAGGTGTATTTGGGGAGGAGTGGCTCCAGTGGTCACAGATGAGCAGCTGTTTCTTTGCAGTGTCCTACAGCAGGCAAAAGCTCTCCAATGATTTTAGCAATGTTGACACCATTGAAACATCAACCCTTCAGTCTCTCACAGGAGATGGCTGCTTAGCTGCTAAATGTCCCTTCCAATGGAATAATTCTTCTGCTCTTCAGCAAATCCAGGAGCCAGTGGAGAGGAACCAGGCATGGACTCAGCCCTCTCCTCTCTCCTGCTCTGACAGTGCCCACAAAAGCCCAGTCTGAAGCATGAACTCTCCAGTGTGTTTGAAAGACTGATGAGGGGCAGCTTTCCTAAATAAGTGATAATATCTTAAGGGAAGAAAGACAGAAGAATAATCCAATTAGGAGAATGTGGCAGTTTGGCTGACAAACAGAAATAGCTGGGGGTAAGTGCAGCACTGGAGGAGTGAAGTCTGGCAGGGTGGCAGGGCAACCCTGGTGTGACTCTCTGTGTCTCTGGAGCGACAAAATCTTGCAGCAGCACAGTTCTCACCCGCCAGTTCTTTTCTAGAAGTTTGTTATATTGAACACGGCCCTTTCTCAGACCAGACTGCATTTGGATTCTTAGAAATTTGACAAAAATATCTCCTGAGAACTGGCCTGTTTCCTCTCTTTCCAAGCTGACCTTTTAATGAGGTCTCATTTTGCTTCCATAAGCTGAGAACAGAGTGTACGAGACCAGCACAAAACGTGCATTGTCTTTCTAGGATTTCACTTCTGGTTTATGCTCCTGCACATTTCCACTTTCTAGGGACCAGGTCCTAGGACAGTTTTCCTTGCCCTACAGTGAGAGATGCTGTTTTTTGAGGAACAATTGGAATGAATATACTAACCCTTAAAACCACCTCTGTTCTCAGAGGTCCTAAAACAACCAGTTTTTCACTCTATCTTCTTTCATAACTTAAAACAAGTCTTCCATTTAGAACAGTTTTAGTTGTTTTGTCAGATTTTGTTTCTCAAATAAATAAAGGTGATGTGAGCATTGGTTGTGTTACTGAAACAAGGATCAAAAAAACCTTTTTATCTGACTTCTATCAAAGTAATATCACATTCTGTGGGATTTTTTTTTTTTTCTTTTTTTAATACAAGACCTAATCCTGGTATTTTTCTAAGGATAAGCCTGCATTAGAATGTCCAGCCTTGGATGTGTGATGCCCAGTTAGATTTATGTTACACGGCTCCCCAGCACGGTTGTGTTTGCTGAAGAAGATCCAATTTCAAGCACATCACCCTCCAATCTAACACAGAATAAGAGGAAATGGCCTCAAGTTGGGCCAGGGGATGTTTAGATTGGCTATGAGGGAAAATTTCTTCATGGAAAGGGGCTGTCCAGCTGTGGCACAGCTGCCCAGGGCAGTGGTGGAGTCCCCATCCCTGGAGGGGTTTAAAAGATGGGTACATGTGGCACTTGGGGACACGGGGGCCTTGGCAGTGCTGGGGGAATGGTTGGGCTTGACGATCTTAAGATTCTTTTCCAACCCCAATGATTCTGTGATTCCGTGAGAGCATCACAACACACTGCTCTGCACTGCTGCCCTGCAGGTGCAAATTCAGTCTTTATCCTGCTGGATGCTTAATGGAAAAGCTTTGAGCCAACATGCAGATATTTTCCAGCAGTTCCTTGCAGCTTAGATCAAAAAGACAAGGGGTAGAAAATAGCTGCTTGATGGGAGACAGGGATTCATGCACCTGCTGCTCAGATAAGTGACAGAGAGAGAAGTGTTCACACTCCTGCTAATCATGATAAAGCAGAGCTGGGCACTCGTAAGGGTTTGGGAAATGGGAGTGATGATATTTCATAGATGTGCTCACACAGACATAATCCTTGTTATAGCACCATTTCTTAAATGGTGTTTTGGTCTGTAGGTCTCAGCAACAGCTTTAACTGATAAAATATGTTCACCCATAGAAGGAAATAAATAGCTTGGTACACCAGGAGGATGGCCTGGGGTATTCCAGGGTGAGACAGGAAACCACTTGTGATTTACTCAAATAACTCCTCCCAGTCTTTACCATTGCAAAAAGTTGTGTGTTCAGCCTGTCAAGTCAAAGAGGATGGGACATGATAATACCATGCACCAGAGTGAAGAGTTCCCAGGTTTGGAAGAGACTTTCATTATATAAATGTCATATTTTTAAGAGCAGAAAATGTTTAGTGGATGTCTTAGGCAGAACCTCAAGGACAGCTGGAAGTCACAAGGCAGCCACTGAAGGCAGGATTTGTTGGGCTGCTCAGGGCAGGGATTGGGATGCCCGAGGCTTTCTGAAGGCAGCTGGCACATCTCATTAGTTGGAAGAGAAAACAGAACCCAAACAAGTGAAGAGCTCAGCTCTGGACAAATACAACTTCAGGGTGACTTTGCAAACTGGATTCTAGTGTTGTCTCATGTCAACAGTTCATTATTACACTGTGTAAAGTCCCTGAGATGGTAAAATATGAGGGACTGACACTCTCCACCTTCTGGTTGTTCCAGATAAGTATCACAGGCTTAATAGAGTTGGCACTGAGTTCCTAAATTTAGAGATGCAAAAGTTATTCCTTGTGCATATATTTTACTACTTTTATCATGCACTTAAAATAACAAGTTTATGATCTGTGCTTTTCTGTGGAAGAAAGAATTAAATCACTTTTATAAGGACTTCCCTCCTTCTTCCATTTGCCTCCTACAGATTATTTGCTGCAGGAGCAAGAGACACTCATGTGATTTTGTAACATATGGTCCCATGGACTTCAATTTTACTCTGATTTTCTTCATTCTGATGAATAAAGGTGTCAATTTACATATAAGAAAACTGCCTCTTCAGCCTCTTCTTCCTTCCCTCACTTGAAGTTCATTGATTTTCTCTGGACAGCTCCTCTGGGAGATGCAGATAAATCAATATTTGAAGAAATGGCAGGGCAGCTGTAACCTCACTAGATCTATCCAACAGAAGTAATTCAGTATTAACTCAGATGATTTTCTCTTGTGGTTGAATCAAACTGACATTTAATAGAACTATTACTATTTTCAAATATATGCTAAAAATCAAGGTAAACACATGAAAAGGCACCATGTTAGCACAATGCACTGCAGCCAAAATTAATTAAAGCAATGGCCACTGGGCCAGACCTGTGGCTGTGTGAAAGGAAAACTCTGTTAAGTTCAGTGTTCAAAGGTTCTCTTTCAATGAAATAATTTTCAATTTAAAGTACGGTGAGGCTGCTGCTACAGCCTTCATTTAGGGAATTTTATGTGGTTATAGGGCCACAGGACCATGAAGAGGCTGATAGTGAACTGATGACTTTGGGGCATGGATTAACTTCAGGTACTTTAAGGAAAAGGACTAAAAAAGCCAAAGAATGATCCTGAGATGTGACCCCCATCCCCTGAAGATCCCCTTCTCTGATATATTTCAAAACTGGTAATAAATATTTATAACATGTATCAGGCACCTACAGGTTTCTGTTAATTACTGTCAGAAACAAGAGATGTGCTGATTTAATCATCATTGCAAGGTCTTTTGTACTTCCACCCATGTCCCATTGATTCCATGATGATTTTTGTCTGTTCTTTTATACCCCTCTTTGACCTTTTTACAGCTTCTGTATTCTCAGTACTTTTTGCCTCCATTCTTGCACTTGTTTGTCAGGCTGGGAGACTGAACATTTCAGAAGCTTCGCAGTGAGGGATCAGTGTGCCCAGAGCCCAAGGGCCTCTCCAGAACACATTTTGTAAACTGAGATAGAACCAGCCAGGGGAAGGTTCCTTGGGGAGGGGGGCTCACTGGAGCCTCTCACTGGGGAATTTTGGATAGATGTGCTCATTAGTAACACCTACAATGTTAGACCAGATCTTTGAGGAGGGGATTGCAGTGGCCATTGTGGGGTGCATGGAGGTGCATTCGACCTGGACGTGGTGCACCTGAGGATCCTTAAAATAAATCCCAAGGTAAAATCCCTTTTTCCCTTCTAACCATGTTTGACTCTTGATTTTAAGACCAGGAAAAGGCATCACCATCCTGGCTGTGAATTCTCCAAGAGTTTAGACATTGCCTAAATGGATTAACACTCTTGCACTTCTGGCTATGAGCTCATGACCTGCTCCCCTTCAGCCACTCCCCCTCTCACTGGGAATGTACAATTTCACTTCAAAAATTGTATCTTCTGTGAATTTGACATGGAAATACCCGGCAAAAGCTGCCTGGCACACTGTGGTTCAACCACAGGGAGTAGGAAAATTTATTTTAGTAGTAAATTAACAACAGCAAAAGAAACTACTCTGTTTTCCAGGTTTGACATTTGAGGCACTGAGACAGTAAATATAATATGGCCAGGACATGGATTAAAGTTTTCCCTGCCCTTCCACACTCAGCACAGGAACAAGGACACTGATATTTGATTGAAAACATAAAGGGAAGTTTTCTGTGAGAGGACAGCAAAAAACTCCAGGATTTCCAAGTTTAAAAAGTCAAAGGTTTATGGAGGAGATGGTTTCCATTTGGGAGAAAGAAAGTCATTGAATATTTTGTATTATATACATGAGGACTGGTGAAGGGAATGCTGAGTTTTTGCCTCTTCCTGCCAGGGAATGGCATCACTCCTACAAACACTTTTTTTCAATTTATTCATGGTGAGCTATAATGATAAAATCTTTCAAAGCCAACTAGACTTAAATTTAAAGTTAAGGATTTGGCTTTTAGAGTCTGATTTCTGGCACTCAGACTTCTGCTGGCATCATTCAGTCCTTCCTTCTCCTAAAAAATATTGAATATGTTTGCCTTAAATCTGGTAATTTAAAAAAATTATATATATTTAGGTTGCTTAAATGTTTTCCAAAGGTTATCTTTCCTTTTATGGAATTAGTGACATTTCATTCCACTATACCATTAATCCAAGATCACAAAATGATAATGGGAAGGGGTCAAGAAGAAATTTAACCCAGCAAAATGCAAAATGCAAAAAAAAAAAAAAAAATCCCCAAAAGAACAAATAACCAAAATATAATAATATCAATTATTTTAAACATGGAATTTGATATCCAACCTGAAGAAGCAAGCCTTGGCATTTTGTTGTTTGGCTAAAATTGATCTGTGTGCCAACAGAAATGCCAGCTGTGGGTTTTAATGTAAAACACTTTATCAAAGGGATGCTTTTTGATACCTTTTCCTTTCAATGAATCAATAGATTCCCTCTTGGTGCCTCTTCCTGCCTTCTCTGACACCCTGCTGTTGACTGAGTGCAGAAGGAAGAGCTCAGGATGATTCATAATCAGAAGTCCTGTGCTGTAATGCACATATTGGTGCCTGCATTGCCAAGAAGAGCTTTTATTTTTGTCCTGAATTGCGCAAAGGAAGTCTATCCTGCTTTGGTTGCATGACTCTTGCCTTAAACCATGAGGTTTTCTCCTCACCATTTTCCACCCCTATGCTATGGTTACTTCAAAAAAATTCCCTTTCCCAGCAGTTTCCTGGGTCAAAGCTCTTCCCTCCAGATGTTCTGCTCGCAGTCAGCACAGATAAATGATCTGTTCCAAGTCCTTTGCCCAGCAGAAGAGGGGAATGCATAAATTATTGGCACCACCTATTGGTGAAAAAGGCAAATTATACAGGATTTGTGGGTTTGTTTAAATATCTTCAGTAAATATGGCTTCAAACATCACTACTGTTTTGATTTATTTAGTGATGTGATCCAGCAAGGCCACTCAAGCTTTGCCTTTCCCTGTGCCAGAAACAAATTTGAGCTCAGTGCTGATTTGGGATACATTTGGCCAGGGGTCCCACGACCGAGGAGCAGTCAGGGCATGAAGATACAGGTGGAGAAGACCTCCTGAGTCCCATGTTCTTCAAAAGTATTTTTCCCTTAAAATGAAAGCAAAATGAAAAGGATTTTTCCACTCCATCCCATGCAGCAGCCACAGCTGGTCCATGAGTCACAAATCAAAGTCATTGCCTTTGGCTCTTGTGACCAGGAGGGGAGCTGAGTGATACAAGACTTGCTGAGACAGGTGTGACATGATGGGAATTTCATGAGGAAAGCCCAGGAAGTGCTGGTGTCGATGCAAAAGATGATGGTGTGAAAGGAACTGCAAAGAGCAAACTCGTGATTTGGAGGCAGCAGATTAATGCATTAAAAATGCATTTTTAATTCCTGTGCTCATCCTGATTCTTGTGTCTGTGGGAATGGTTTTTTGACTGAGAAACAAAGCTGAGTTGAGACATTTGTGGTGACCCTCAAAGAGCAGAAGGTGGTGGGAGGGATCTGAAAATGTTGTAGGTGTTTTGAATAGTTTCTTACCCAGAAGTTCTCACTTGAATTATCCATTGTAGGCTGGAAGTGGTGGAAAACCTCTGGGCCATGGGATGTGTTGGTTCTTCATGGTTACTGATGAGCAGAATGATTTGCATTTTCACTGAATAAAAGAGAAGAGAAAGATACAATGACATTTTGCCTCAGGCTGCTTTTTCTGAAATCCCAAAGAGTTATTTTGTGTTGATATTAGCCCTAAGTTATCTGCTGAGAAGAATATTTAGCTCTTGGTGTGCTAAACTATGCATTCAGGGAAAAGCACTGGACTTTGGCTCAGCATGAACTAATTGAAATGTGGAAGGGGTCTGATGGATACTTTGGTAATATTGCAGCTTATCCTCCAAAGTTTCCTTGAGGTTTTTTTTTTCTTTTTCTTTCCCTAGACTTGGAAAAACGCTTCTCCTTCTCTCTAAAATCTTCAACATGAAGGATATCTATTTTGTCATTCTGGATCTCCAGGTTATTTGCCATCATTGCCTTGCCCAGCAGGATGAGCTCTTGTGCTCCAGTTTTTTGGAAATATTAGGAATAAGTGAGGACACCTGATAGGAACAGACTCAGACTTTCTGAAATTTATGAAGCACTGCTTGATCTGTCTGCAAGGTGTATTTAGACACTGCCATGACCTAAACTTTACCCTATCTGAGTATGGTACTCTGTGAAATAGGACTATACAAAGAGCTCAGCTCATACCTTCATTTATTTTTAAAGAGAATATTGTTCAACACGTGTTCAATTTCAACAAATGCACATAACTAGCAGAGCTAATGAGAAAAAGAGAGAAAAATTCATTTGCCAGTTGGTTGTACTAACCTGTCAGAAAGGATGCTCATAAAGATGTCCCATCACGTCTGATCTGCTCCTTTGAGTAAGTGGCAGGGCAACTTCAGCCTTCAGAGGATCAATTTTCTCTCAAAAATACACCCCCTTAGGGGCTTCTGCTGCGAAACACAACCAGATTATTTATTTATAATGAGTGTCTGTTGTCATTAGACAAGCTGAGGATAAATAAAAGCTTGGAGACTGAATTTAGAAAGTGCCAATTTTATTACTACTATTTAGATTTGTGAGCCAGGCAGTGATCCACTGCCTGGTGGCAGATTACCACCACTGTGTGAATCCACTTTAAATGAACTGAGAAGAAGAAAGCAGGGATTTTAGCATTTCCTCAATACACCAACTAGGACAAAAAAAAACATTTTCCTGACAGCTCCCATGTTTAAGGAGACTTAGAGCATCCTGCACAGTTTGCACCCATGACATGCAGCACAGTACTAAGCAGGTTTTGACCAGAGAATGACCACATTCTATGACAAAAGGTCTGGGAAAAAAAAAAAATAAACCAACATAAAATAGATTACTGTAGAGGGGAAATGTCCATTAAATTTATTTCCCCAACTCAGGCCTGGTCTATAATGTGGACATTTAGGGGCAGGTGTAATATGGATGATGTTTGTAGTCTGATATTCTCCATGAGGAGAAGATGGACCTGCCATGCAGAAAACAGCAGCTTTAGGGGGTTGTATCCTACCTGGTCAGGACTAGCAGTTTTATCTTAATTGATAATATCTTTATTGATATTATATTGAGATTACTCTATCCAAGATAGAATCACAGAATCATAGAATGGTTTGGGTGGGAAGGGACCTTAAAGACCATTTCATTCCAAACCCCCTTCCATGGGCAGGGAAATTCCACACGACGTGGTTTCTCAGAGCCCCATCCAGAGCCCCACGTTGTCTGTGGGCAGCCAGCTCTGAATACTTCTGGTCAGATGGTGGCAGATGAGTTTTATGGATGGCCTTTCCCAGGAGCCTGCAGCTGTTTAAATAGTCACCCCTTGGGAGCCACAGCACCACAGCTATGTTTGACATTGTTATACCTCAGCAGGGACAGGACAACCATGGGGACAAGAAGTCCTTCCCACTTCCTGGCTTCCATAGCTTACTTTAATTGGTAAAACTATGCTCCTGTCACTGGGGAGGACATCATAAAGTAAAACATGGGCAAAATCTCAAGCCCAGGAATTCATTTGCCCCCAGGCTCAATGAAACCTTTCTGGGTGAAGCTGTGTCTGCAGGGAGTCAGAGCACCAGCAGCAGGAGGAATCCCTTGGAAAGGGGACAGGCCTCTCACACCTCCCAAAGCAGGACATAGTAAACAATCCCTGTGGCTTCCTGCCAGTCCTTTTGTTTGTTTGTTTGTTTGTTTGTTTGTTTCCCCAGTGATTTTTGGCTTTTCCCTCTGAACAAGTAGGCGCATCCTCAGCGTGGAGTCATCATCTTTCTGGGGTGAGAGGAAAATAACTCTGCACACATACATGTGAGAACCAGGGACATTATTCTAATAAGATGACTTTTTCCTGCTTTCACATTGAATTCAACATAAATTCACAGTGGAAAGCGCTACTTAGCTGTTCTCACACTTTCAAATGCATGTGTTGGGGTTTTCTTTTCTGCAGTTAATTGATAAAATTTTTATGGGAACAAATAATTCTGATTTGTGACTAAACTCTGACAAGTGCTATTAAACAGGCTCCTTTAATCTAAAGCTGTTTATGCAAGCCTGTTTCATTTGTGATAGGGATGAACATGATCCACTCTAGAATATTAAGAACAGAGAGAACTAGGGTTTGAAGATAAACCACAATCTCCATATAAGCAAGCTAACAGTCCCCTAGACACTGTTTTCATGCAGCCAGTATTATTCTCATAAGAGATCTGAGATAAAAATCATCTTTATATGCGCAAAAGATAAAATAATTCTAAATACAATCCTGATATTGCCTACAGTTGTTCTGGAAATAAAATTTACTCTCCAGCCTTGCTGCTCTTCACTCTTCTGTATAAAATCAGTGAAGAAATTCAGATTTTTTTGCCATTAAATTTCTGCTGAATGACAGCTGCTGTTCTCCTGAGCCTACTGCCTGCCTCCAAACCAATTGATTTTCCTACTGAAAGGGCCTTTGGGAGCATGCCTATGATCCATTCCTTAAACTCCAACACAGCCTGAAGACAGCAGGTCCTTGCTCTTCAAGCATCACATTGCATAGGATGAGAGGATTTCTTCCACCTCAGTTTTCCTCCACAGTGCCCAGACATTTTTCATTCAAGCTCAAAGGGAAATAATTTGTCCAGAGCTTTCACGTGGCTCCAGGACTCTTGCCCAGTCTCCCAAAGGTAGAGCTGCATTCCAAATATTCACACTGCTGATTTTGTGTGGAAGTTTCCTTGTATCTCAGCCAAGATCCTAAAATCAGAAAAAAAAAAAACCCCAGTAATTAATACATTTTAAAGCTTGGCTTTGATCATGCTGCTCACAGAACATTAGTAAATATTTTATACCTGTGAAACTATTAATAAAACTTTCCCAAAATTGGTTTGGTCTGGTTTGGTTTTGTTTGTTTTTTCCCAACAAGCAGAATCACAATGTCCATAAATTTTATTCCACTATTTATTTTTTTGTGTGTGCTTAACTTTGCTGAAAAGCTTTAGGTATCAAGATTAACTGATTGAAAGCATGATTTGATCAGCAGATGTTCTGTTCAGCGTTGCTCTGATAGATTTGTTTGATGGGTCTTTAACTTCCATTGTGTGATAAATGAAGGAGAAACAGAATGTTCTGGAACATAAGGAAGAAGTGGTGTGTCCAGCAGCCTGGAGACCACAGATCCATGCCACAAAGGCATGGGAGATGTCATCCCACCACCTCCATGTCTCCCACTCTATAAGAGTTCACTGCATAAGAAGTTCCCATGACTGGGAACTCAAGTTTCATTCCGTAGGGGTTTACTTTGGAAAGAAACTTGTTCCTGCAGCTTGTGTCCACGTGACCTCTTCCAGCTTCTAAGTGCAACTTGGGTTTATTCCAGCAAATGTTGCTGGAGGGAAAATCCAATAGCGAGAGATTTCCTGCTGTTGGATGGAGACAAAATTGGTGTCTGAGCTCCAAGCTGGCTCCAAATTTTGCCTCCCCAACATGGACAGGGTGATATCTTAGCTCCAGGCTTTCCTACCTATTTGTGGAGCACAGGAAGGACACCGTGTAATCACAATCTCATAATCAATCCTGTAAAAGTTACCAGATAAAAGGGTATAAATAACCCTTGGAACAGGAACTGGAAACCAACCTCCTCATTTCAGGAGACAGCCCAATTCCTTTGGCCTGCAGATGGCCTTCCTGCCACCCCACTTTTATCCAGAGTGGATTTAATCCGAGATCTGCTGCATAAAGGCTCCGTTTCAGCACAATGGACATGGAATGCTCTCCCTGGCCTCCCCAACACATAGGCAGCCTGCTGCCAAAGCCATTAGTGGAGCCCTGTAGGAGAGTTTGAACCTCCACAGAGAGGACCTGGAGGGCTTTCAGCTTCCCAGGATATGCTTGAAAGGCAGCAGCAATTATCTCCTCTTTCTGCTGCACCCCAAGAGAGCAGACTGAGCCTGTTTCATTCTTTTAAAGGCAAAAATGTACTTATTTAGAGCTAGAAGAGGTGTCCTAGATAGTAAAGATCCTGTGGTGTTAAAGCCACACACCAAATCTATGGAAAGGGAAGAGTTTAAGACACAGACAATCAGAGAATCAGAGAATCACAGAATCACAGAATTACAGAACGGCCTGGGTTGAAAGGGACCTTAAAGATCACCTTGTCCCACCCCCTGCTATGGGCAGGGACACCTTCCAGTAGACCACGTTGCTCCAAGCCCCATCCAACCTGGCCTTGGACACTTCTGAGGATGAGGTTTCCTGATGTCTTCCACCCTCACTCAGTCAGACATTGAATGATGGTTCCCTTTCGGAACCAGCTCTTTTCCAAGGCTGAAGGGACCAGCCGAGGAGTCAGAAAACACTGAGTTAGATATTCTGGCTCTTTAGTGTTCATCAATCCCCTTTTAAAGTTGACCTTCTGTCAAAGGCTGTCATCTAACCTAAGGTTTGTGTAGAAAAATGCTCTCCAAGGTACAGCTGGTTGTAGCCTAAGTTTGGTGAAGCACTGCTGCTGGCTGGAGGTTTCCCTCTCTCTCCATCCTCATTTAGCCTTTTAAAGACTCTATCAGACTCAGTGTCTTACATAAAGACATTTCATTTAGGTAAGATAAATGCTAATGAGAGCACCTAACTTTAGGTGGTTTTGACTTCTGGAGGGAGGCTTTTGTAAAACTGGAAGAAATGGCTGAGTTCACCCAATTTTTGTCTGCTTCCTCTATTTAGATGACAATTTTCCCATGGCAGGCTTGCCTTTCAGCAAGTGTGTATCTAACTCGCTGGCACAACAGCATCTGAGTGTTAGAAATGTGACAGGCTGGAGGTGTGCATTTGTCACTTAGAACCTGCTTTGCTTAAAAAAAAAAAAAAAAAAGATATTTTGCTTTTAGCTTTCCCAAAACCATCAGTTTGTCTCAAAGTGAGACATCCACAGCCTTTTGTAGGAGGCACTTTAATGGCACAAATGATACGTTATCCAATGAACAGTGATTATGGCTGTTCCCAAATCTCCTCCCTTTCCATTATCTGTTGAACTGGGGGGGATTTTATTAAAGTTCCCATTCCAGCTGAAAAACCACAGAGTTCCTGTGGGTGAATTTTAAATTTCCATATCAGATGGAAAATATTGATTTCCAGTCAATTCCTTGGGAAAAAAAGAAAAAAAAAAAAAACACAACAAAACAACAATACAGCACGTTTCACAATGGAAAAGTTCACAGAGGACACGGGAAATAGGGAAAAATGTTTCCTTCCCAGTTCAGGGCAGGAGCTACACAGAGTGTTCCAACTCAGAGAACACACAAACAATGTCCACTCTTCAGACAAGGTCAGCAAAGCAGATGTGGCTTCAAGTTTGCCGCTTGTACAGCGTGAGAACAATCCCCGGATAATGGGAAGACCTGATGGGGAAACCATGGAGGGGCTCAGCCTAACAAGATTCCCTGAGTGCCATTTCCACATTGCTCAATGCTCCTGGGGCTGCTGGAGTTGCAATGATTGGAAAAAAATAAAAAAAAAAAAAGATAACAGCTTTGGGTTAAATATCTTTAAATGTTGCAGGGGGAGGAGAGAAGGAAACATCCAAGATCCAGGGTTTTCCTTGAAGATCATTTTGAAGGATGCCTCGCTCCCCATGGAGAAGTTGAATTAAAAGAGGTGTGAAGTCATCTTAGGGTAAGATACGTCCAGTCATTTCCTAGATTTTCAGCCCCTCTTGGCTCTTCCATTGGCCTCTGCCATAAAAACTAAATGTACACATTTAGTACACTAAATGTACACTAAATGTACACACAGCTTTTGTGTTGGCTTGAATGATTTCAGGTTCCACATTCAGTTTATTGAAGTCTTAATCCTTGACAGAGGTTTCTCCAATGCATTTCAAAGAGGACAAGGAGACGAAAACATGAATTATTGCTAGCACTAAAGGCAGGGCATTTTCCTTGGAAACTTCTCACAGACCTATCAAAAAGTGAGACCTGTCTAAATAAATATACAGTTCCCTGACAGATAAAGACTATCCATTTGCAGTGTTTTATCTTAATAAAAATATTAAGGAGATGGAACTCTCTTTCCAAGC
The DNA here is from genome assembly GCA_013399225.1 of Rhipidura dahli. NCBI lineage: Eukaryota > Metazoa > Chordata > Aves > Passeriformes > Rhipiduridae > Rhipidura > Rhipidura dahli. The sequence goes on from VXAC01005959.1 coordinate 227,893, forward strand.
CTTTGGAGGGGGAAGAACAACATTGTCAAGAGATGTGTGTGACAGAGTAAATTAACCTTTGTAAATCTGACCAAGGTCAGGTGGCTAAGGCTGGAAAAAAAATTTAAATCCTCCTTTATCATGTGGGTGCTAGGATTTGCTGGGTCCAGATTCCCTCACACACATATGTCAATCAAGCTTTGGTTTTTGGAGTATCTGCTCTTCCACAAACTAGTAATGAAGGGGAAGCTGAAGCTAGAAAATCTCCAATGTGATAATATATATTTGGGGTTATCTCTGAGCATATTTAATCCCTAGCACAAACACACACCAAAAGCAGTTGCATTCTCCTTCATGCAGGAATCCCTGGACTGGAAGTCTGGGCTTTCCTGGAAAGAAAATGAATTTAGGCAGAATTGAAGACTCTCTGGTTATTGATTGAGGTCTGATTTTTATCTGCAATCAGTCTGACTGCTTTAATAGTATTTATTCTGCAACTGGCAAAAATAATGGGTTAAAATTATTTTTTGTGCCTTAGTGAAATGCATTTGTGTATAGAAAATTAACTAAAAATTACCCCAAATCATAGAATCATAGAATCATGGAATCATAGAATCATAAAATAGTTTGTGTTGAAGGGGACCTTCTTTGTAAAGATATTTGAGAAAGACCAGAGTTTGAAAATAATTTTACCTCAGTCATGGCTCCAGAACAAAAATATCCACCTTATCAGGAAATAATCATGGATAAAATAATGACAATTCACTTTTCTGAGAGCTCACCTTTTGTTCTCACCTGCTGTTGTACTGTCCTGATCTCCCAGACTTAGCTGGGAAGGCAAGGTGGAAAACTTGCCAGCTTGTGCATTGGAGTCAACTATTCTGTGGAAAAATAATCAATTTAAGAGTCACAGGAATTAAGATCTTCCAACTAATTTTTTTCTTTGCTCACAGAAATTTTAACAGAGGGACTGGCACCTGGTTCCCTTGCTCCAGAACGTGGGCCCAGTGTTGGAGTGACTGAAAACTTCTTGAGCATATTTAAAAGTCTTGAAGTCAGAAATCTGGTCTGAGATTAACTCATAGCCCTTCAGATGATGTCATGGAAACAGTTTTATAAAAAGGCAAAAATCTTTATTTTATCTCCACTCTGTGCAGTCATGGAGACAAATAGAAACCCAGAATTGTCAGCTTTGGGTGTTTATTTAACTTTTCCACACCATTATGAGGTTTCTTTTGCATTTAGTTTTACAGAGTGAGACGTCCTCTGGTTTTAAGTGCAACAAGTTGTTCAAAGTTGAACTCCTGAAAAAATGCATCATTTTTTTCTGCATTTTTCATTCCAGAGAGAACACAAGATCACACAGAGCAGTGAAAAGACTTTGCCCTGAAAGCAGCCAGATGAGTTCAGAATTACCTTCCCCTGTTACGTCACCCAAAAAAGACATTCCAGAGCTCCTGTTATTCCCCTGATTTGAAGGGTATGGAGAGGGTGGAGGGGGGAATTTTGACATTAAGCAATTTTTTATGGAGCAGTTACATTAATGTCTGGGTTTAGGACCCCATTTTCACTGGAATTGCCAGATTGCTCTTTGCCCTAAGCACAGCCAAGGTTAAACCAACAGCTCCTCATGGTACCAAAAACTCTGCGTGCTCTGTTTACTGCCCTGAGGTCACTTGGTGCTGGAGTTACTGGTGAAAAATGACTTTTCTGCAAAGGTGAGATCATGGAATTGGGGAATATTCCAAAGTACAAGCCAGTGGTGGTGGAAGAAGAGGCAGAAGACACCTTGCATATTGCTGATCTGTCGTTTTAGCTTTCAGATTTAATTTTAACTTTCTAAAAACAGAAACGGGATGCAATCATATCTCAGAGCAAGGACTGCAAAAAATATTAGTTTTCTCTTGATTTTCTGTTGCAATATACAGCATATATTATAGCAAAACTGCACAGCAGAACTGCTAATTTTTGATGCAACACTGCACAGCAAAATTGATAAGATTCTGTGCAACCTCATAAGGGCTCTCTGTGTGCCTCATTTCAAGAGGTTTTCATGTCTGACTTGGAGATAGGATTCCTCTATGCCTGTGCTGCACAAAAAAACTGGGAATAGCAGTGAGGATACCATGACAGATCATTTCTGGATTGTCAGGATGCTCGGTGAGAAATTAGAATTTCCCCCAGTTTGCGGAAAATAGTTGTGGTGAAAGTCATGTTCTAGATAAGATTTAATGTGCTGCAATAGCTATTGTGTAATTTTCTCTGCATTTCTCTAACTGTTCAAATGTCATTCGAGCTCATGGATATGAGAGTGTACAGAAGCTCAATTTATATCCAGAAAAAAGTTGGAAGCCTTCCTGATGCCAGCTCTTTGGCCAAGCTGAGTACAGATTTCTGATCCGACTGCACACTTCCATTTATCGGAAAGATTCACAGCAGGGTTGGACACCTGCCAAAAAAGCTGAGCAAATTCAGATGGAATATCAAAACTCTCACTTTTTGCCTTCCAAAGCTGGAAAACATGATGGCAGTTTACCACAGGACATAACAAAGTCACTTTTACTTAAGACTTTATATCAAGGCAAGTTGGTTTCCTAGAACAACCTGATGCAGCTCAGCAATTTAGTTCCTCACAACTGGGAAATTCCTCCTCCTCCTGCCTTTGCTCTGCAATGGGTCACTCCAGGTGACTCCTGACCTTAAACATTAAAAACTTTGAGTGTGAAGGGACTGAGTGCAAAAGGGAGAGAAGAATGACATTTAAAGGACACACATGTTTGCTGAGAATACGGATGCTGTAGTCATCCTCTCGGATGACTGCTTCCCCACACATCCCATTCCCAGATGAAGTGATCTTTCTGCCTGGTTTATGGAGAAATGTATTGCATGTAATGGTTATTTTCTTTTTAAAAAATCTAGGGAGACACGATCTGTAGGCAGCAATAAAAATCCTTGCCCTTTCCATCTGAAAACAATGTCTGGGTTTTTACGGTTCAGCGTAGCAGTATTGCCCACAGGGATGATTTTCAATATTGCTCTGTCTTAACAGGAAAAGAAAGATGTTTTGGACTTTTTTCTACTGAAACATCAAGAGTCTCCTTGCTCAGGTGATTAAAGAACACAAGAACTGAGATAATGAGTCTGATGTCCACATTAACACATATTTTAATCTCCATTTCAATCTCAACCCTACCAAAAAGTCAATTCTTGCTTTACCTCAGAGCAGGGGCTGATGGGTTGTTTTCCACCATGGCCTGTCCTTCCTGTAGAGATGAGATCACAGAATTATGGGATGGTTTGGGTCGGAAAGGACCTTAAAGACCATCTCATTCCAACCCCTGTTCACTGGGGACACCTTCCACTTTCCCAGGTTGCTCCAAGCTCTGTCCAACCTGGCCTTGGACACTTTCAGGGATGGGGAATCCAGAACTTCTCTGGGCAACCTGTGCCTCACAACCCTCACAGCAAATAAATTCTTCCTGATTTCCAATCTAGTCCTACTCTCTTTCCAATCTGTGCCTCCCAAACTGTACTGAGATACAAAAGCTGAGCAGAGTATGATGGCAAGAGACAGGGAAGCTGGAAAGGCAAAGGAGAAAGCAAAGGTGAAAGCTCTAGAGAAGAGATCCTTCTCCCTGCATCTCTTCCTTCCTGAACCTTCACTTTCCCCACACCTCTTTCAGTACATCATCATCCACAAGTCCCACTTGCCCCTTTATCCCTGAAGATATGAGGAAAATTTATATCTTCTGGTTCACTAATGGCTCTTCATTTATGGTCAAAAATGCTTCTGTACAAGGTTTTATTTGCACATTAATAGATCTGTGTGCACACCCCCTTCCTGGCTTAAAATTATCTCTGAGCCTATAATTACATGGTAAGACTTTCAGCCTCCCCTTCTCCTGCTGTGCTTCATAGCAAACACAATTTTATTGTTTTTGTTTTAATCTTCTCTGTTTCTTCAGCAGATTGATGGCCCATTTTTACAGCTCTGGCATTAACAGAGGAGTAATGATGTTCTCACGCTGCCCATTTCTAGAGATGCTGCTGCATCCTGATGGTTTTGCACCGCAGTGTGTTCCTCACAGTCCTGGTAATGACAGCCATGCACAACAAGCCATGCAACGGTCCTGGGAATATCCTTAAAACTTTTTACTCAGTTGAATGTGAGCCCAGCTGTGTCCAGGTGGCCAAGAAGGCTGGTGGCACCTGGCTTGTGGCAGGGCCAGGGCAGTGCCCGTCCCCTGTGCTGGCACTGCTGGGGCACCTCCAATCCTGGGGGCAGCTTTGGAGTCTTCAGGGACAGAACACTGAGGGGCTGGAGGGTGTCCAGGGAAGGGAACGGGGCTGGGGAAGGGTCTGGAGCAGCAGGAGAGGCTGAGGGAGCTGGGAAAGGGGCTCAGCCTGGAGCAAAGGAGGCTCAGGGGGGACCTTGTGGCTCTGCACAGCTCCCTGACAGGAGGGGACAGCCGGGGGGGATTCAGGCTCTGCTCCCAGGGAACAGGGGCAGGAGGAGAGGGAACGGCCTCAGGCTGGGCCAGGGGAGGGTCAGGGTGGATATTTGGAAACATTTTTTCCTAGAAAGAGTTGTTAAGGATTGGAACAGGCTGCACAAGGAAGTGGTTGAGTCCCCATCCCTGAAAGTGTCCAAAACTCGTGTGGACGTGGCACTAGAGGACACAGTTTGATGATGAACACTGTGGTGGTGCTGGGTTGACTTTTGGACTTGATGATCTTAAAGATCTTTTCCAACCTTAATGATTCTATGATCCTATGAACTCAGGCTTCCTGGGGACAAAAACTTGCTAGTCCTAGGCTGAGTTTTCTAACTCAAAAATGCAATAGTGGTGTGAAACTTTTGACAATTAAGAGATAATGCAGAGATTTTTTGTGGTTTGTTTTTGGTGGGTTTTTTTCCAATATATACAGAAAAGGAATATCCAAAAAANAAAATACAGAAAAAAAAAAACCAAAAAAAAAAAAAAAAAAAAAAAAAGCTGAAGTTGTGTTAGGGAAAATAAGTGTATCAACTGAACCTGCATGTCTCTGGAATTAATGCCTCAGAGTTATTGGTTCTTCAAGCCTGGATTAGACACTAGGAAAAGATTTGTGGAAGTTCAGCTCTCGATGAAAATAACACTGACAGACACTCCTCCCACAGCTCTCAACCCTATAAGCCAACTTTAATAAGATTTTATGGATGGAGAGCCATCTCATATATATGAAGAACTCTTATGTTTTTAATTATGTGACTACACAGAGGAGGGAAATTCTGCTTTGTATCCTCTCTGAAGGAAGAACCCAGTCAAATGCTCACAAAAAGCCACACATGTGACCTCTGCATCTCACTGTTCTCTTAGAGATACAGGTCTTATGCTAGAAGGAGCTCTCTGCAGTCCTGGAATTATGTCCTACTTCATATAAAGCCTTTATTATGTGTTTTTAAGCTATTTTCATCTAAACTTAAAATTTCATCAGCAGGCTAGAGGAGGAAATATGAGGCAGAGTGCACAAAAACTAAAGTCAAACCCATAAAAGACAAAGGTCTGACATGATGCAAGGATGTTTTTGAATACTCATCATTTAGATGAAGCAGCCTCAGAATCAGACCCCAGGACTCCTAAAGAGTTGTGGCAGGTGTAATGCTGAGAGGTGCCAGGCATGTAATTTTCTCCAATTAAAATAATTACAAGATTGATGATCAGTTAATGCACTTCTGAAAAAGAACTGGGGATCCCTCACCCGTGGATATTCTGAATGACTGTTTAATACTTTCTGTCAGAGATATTCTGTCACTGCTCTGCATGGAGGATCATATCCACACTCAGTTGTCTTCTGGCAATTTGTTTCCAGTTGTATTAAAATGACCTCACAAATATCAGCTAAATTCCCTTCTCATGCAATTTTCTAACTGCTTCCAGAAAGCTGGTAAGATCATCAGTTTCCAAGGTGTAGGAATGGTAAATTGGGATAAATCCTCTTCCTCTCTGTACCTTTGAATATGTGGTCTGCAACCCTGAGTTCAAGAACCAAAAATGGGTGTGAACTTTATTGTATGCTGAGCCACCAGTGAACCACTTGTGTGCCACTGTACAGCAACACATTGGAAACTCTTCCTGATTAAAAATACCACACAAGGAGGCCTCATCCTCTCAGAAGGGGAGAGAAACCTCACAAGGGCTGGGGAAGGCAGAGCAGATTGCCTTTGCCCCGAGATCCCTGTGACTGGCTGCAAACACAGTGCTGAGCCAAAGCAAAGCTGCCTGGATGCAGCAGCATCCTGTGACAGCACAAAAATGTGCTGTGCTTAAGTGGGAACATCTACTCCAGAGGGAACCATTCAGCATCAAAGGGGTGGGAGTTCATTGAGCAGTGGCCTGGACTGCATCCAGGGCTGCAAATGAGCCCACAGTTCACGATTATCCCAAAGAAGACGAATGCAGTAACATTGTGGGGGTGTAAAAATGGCTTTTCCAGAAGCAAAGTCCTTCTGGACATGAGACTGAGACCTGCAGGACACGAGAGCCTGGCAGAGGGAGAAGCAGCTCCCAGAAAAGACCCAAAGGAAGTCCCTTCATCTCCAACAAGAGGCCCTGGCAGGCAGGGATGGAAGGGTGAGCAGAAGGACATTGGGGTGTCACACAAGGGGAAGAAAATCAGTAAAGCCCTGCCAGCCTGTGGAATAGGAAGGCACATGTAGGACGTGCTTTAGATAACCCAAAAACTGCTGCAGGGGTTTGCAGAAACCTTCAAGACCTTCAGGACCTTCTGGTGGAACAATCCTGGTCTGAATTAACTGCAAGGCTTCATCTTCAGGTGCAGCAAATGAACTCACAGCTTCACTCCCAAATTCTCTCTCCTCCCTCTCAGCAGCACAGGGGGATGGGGAGTGGGGGCTTCAGCCATGAAACTCTCACAGCCAGGGCAGCCTTTGTCCAAAGCTTTTTAATTTTAGGAAGAGGGTCTCAAAGGTTAAATGTTCTATTTATGAATCCTGCCAAGATTTTGTGGTTTCTCAAATACACTGGTGTATTTTTAGACAGACAATTCTAAAATTAACCACTCAGCCTTCCTAAAAACAACCTGCCACACTTCAATAGCTGCCATTGATGCAACATGAATACAAAATATATTTTAGTTCTCTACCACTAAATAGAAGGAAAATGTTTCTCCCTCTAAACAGAGGGAGAGGAGCTTTTTCTTGACATGAACAAATCTCACATCTCAATCCTGCCATCCCTAAAAGGCCCTGCTTGGTGAATCATTAAGTTTGTAGGGGAAGTGGAAAAGACCCTGAAGACCTCTGCACTTGAGAATTCAGGAGGAAAGCACAGCTTTTTTGAGTAAAACAATGCCTCAAAATCAGACATTAAAAGGGATAGATGCTGTTGGTTTCGTAAAGTGCTGGCTAGAGATTTTCATGATAAAATCAGGTTTTTTTCTATGATACCAGAGGTAAAATCCTGTCTCTGTGTCAGTTAGAATTTCTGAAGGATTTCAAAAACTTCAGAATTTCTTCCATCATCTTGTCCTTTCTGCTTCTTGTTCAACCTTTAAATAGAACATGCAATAACAACAGAACTTTTAGCTCCCTCAAAAACAGGTACTACCAAGAGGAGCTTTTAATTTTCAGGTGCTCAGATGGGTTTAAATCCATGTCATTTTTTCAGTCTTGTAGAATTTTGATGATCCTTGACTCAACTGAGGTTTTCAGCCTTTCTCTGAGGTCTTTGAGGCTTGGTAATAACTGCAAACATCATCCAAGCTCAGGCAGTGGGGCCACTGCTGTTGCCATTTGGGTCAAAAATATTTATGGTCTTGGGAAGAGAGCTCATATACCTCCAAAATGAATCACTTTGCTCATTCCAGATGATGCTGCAAATTTCCATAACTGTTTTGGGAAGCAGAGGACACAGGTTAGTCTCAGCCATTTCTGTCAAACAATTCCCTGTATTCGTTTCCAAATCCCACATCTTTTACTGTGTGAAATCAATTACAAAACTCTTACATGTTCCTTGGGGACACTATTCCAGCTGATTTTTGGAAACTTAAATGATTTCACTGGTAAGCTTTCATCTTGCTGAACAGAATAACAATCACTGCTGGTTTTGTTCAGGTTCACTCCCATAGCTAAGATTCCAGAATGATTTAAAGGCAGGGTTCATTTTTCTTGATGGGAAATTTCTGCTTGAATACCCAGAATCAGCTTGTCCCCCACACTAACCACCTTCTGGTCTCCTACAAAGTTATGACAATCATGCAAATATGTAAACTATTTGCTCTTTTTACAAAGTAACAATGATTTCAACAGCCAAATGGAGCAGTGCTGACTGTGTGGTGGTGGAGTTTCCACCCCACATCTCCTAATTACTTTACGAGTTCAAAGCAATTTTGCCATCAGGGTAAAAACTTTACGAGTAAATCACTTTCAGATGACGTTAGTTAGCCCACTCGGGTTTCTGAAAAGCTCCACTGAGACCAGGTATAGGACTATTTTTACAGTCTGAGAATAATTTACATGGAAATAAACTGGCTTTTAAATCTCCATCTCGAGGAGGTCTTCTGGGACTCTCACTTGTTTGTGCATTCCGGATCCTACAGGCTGGCTGACGAGTGAGTCATCCTGCCTGACACCTTATCTGCACAGCACGCTGCAATCTGCACTCTGTGCCCACATCACAAAGGGATTTTACCACTCCTGGCTGCCCAGGCTGAAAGCTGAAGAAGAAAAAAGATATTTCTTTTTTTTCCTTTCTGTGTCTTATGAAAGTCCAACATGCTGCTTAAAATTTCTGATTCTGACTTGCAGTTAAAGCTGACAGGAGGTAAAGCTTCCTTTCCTCTGTTGGCTCCTTTGCTCTTTCTTGCCTTTGAACTGCATCTTACTTATTTGGGTTAATTGGTGTTGCTTCCCTCCAAAAGAGAGGAAAGGCAACACAAAGATGGTTTCACATCCTTATCTGAACAAGAAAACTCAAGTCCAGGTCTGCATGAACTCAAGATGAGGCACAAGTGAGCAAAGCACCCCTGACATCAAACAAGAGCCTCAAAACATCTCCACCACTTTGCAAGTGCCAACCCCTGGGGCACAGAGTGCAATTTCTGACTCGTGGAGACCCTCTGCTTTAAAATCTGCATCTTTATCCAAGCCAAACACCCTCATCCTTGCAGACAGCAGAGCTGGGTGACAAAAATGCCTGCTATTTCCCTTTCAGTGAATCCATACCTTTCAGAAAAAAAACCTGTCCTTTGAGATTTTAAAAAGAACAAGTGACAATGAATCAAGAAATCTCTAGGGAAGTTGTTCTAGTCATTAATTTCTCTCACCAGTAAAATATCTCTACTTCAATTCTGGTCTGAATTTCTCCAGAAGTTCACTTTAGACTGATCTTTACATATCACAATGTCCTTTTCTCCTACATGGAAGGGCTGTATCCTCCCAGGAAGGCAATTTCTGTAGAAATTCTCACAAAAATGTGACCAAGTCAACTCAACCTTCTTAAGAGTGAAGCTGAAGAGAAAGCTTTTAAAGGTCTTGATTAAAGTTGTAATTTAAAGGCTACTTCTTGCTGCTTTTTCAAAAACCCTTTATAATTTTTTCAGTATTTTCACTGAAATACAAATACTGGACTTGAGTAAAACCACATCTATTTGTCCAGTTAAGGTTGCATTCAATATAATGAGCTCAAGAAGCATCTGGACAATGTTCTCAGGCACATGGTGTGATTTTTGGGGGTGTCCTGTGCAGGGCCAGGAGATGGACTCGATGATCCTTGTGGGTCTCTTTCAACTCAGGATATTCTGTGATTTTATGTTTCTATACTACAACCCATCTGAAAATCCTCTTTTAGAATGTCAGAGCATCACATTGGCCATAGATGCATCAACTTTGTGCCACTCAAGGGTTTCTCCACCATAACCCTGTTGTGGGTGGTATTGACCCCTTTTGTGCTGCACTTTCAAATCCCTGAAAAAGTTTTTTTCACTCAACCAGGCAGAGACAGGAAAATGCTGATGTCTATGCCCCCTGTTGATCAAAAAATACTTTATTCCAATAAATAAATAAATACTTCAATAAATACTTTATTCCACAGGAGTGGAATAAAGTCACAAGTGCAAGAAGAATCATTTCTCTTTGGGAAAGGGGGGAAGATAAATTGGAGGAAGGTGCAAGCTTGATTCTGCTGACTGGATTCTTGTATTTAAGGGTTCAGTGACACCACAATTGTTGATGTTACTGCTCTTGTCTGTCCTGGCTTAGTTATGTGAAAGTCCCTGCCCTGGAACAGCCTGGAAAGGTGATCCAGGCTGGACAAAGGAAAGCTGCCTATGTTTGAACTCCACACCTGTTGATAGTTCACCTCCAACTTCAGCTGCCTAAAATCTGAAATTATGTAATTTAAACCAGCAGAGACATTACAGTGTTATTTCTTGACTGTTCTTGTTGTGTTCTGGTACTACCTGACCTGGGGATTTGGGCACAGAACCAGTCACCCTGAGGGCTTTTCACCTTTGCTATTGCATTAGTTTTGTGGTCTCTCTTCATTTTGGGTCTAATCTCCTAGATAGTTTCAATTGAAGGGACAGAAACCTATCAGATACATTCATAGGAAACTGTTTTAACTTTCCCTGCTTGGCAGCCCAGCTCAGTCTGGAAATGTCTGTGAACTGGTTTGCTAAAATCAGGAGCCTGGTACAGTTAAAACCTTTTATTTCACTTCTCTATTGCATCATCTGTCTGGACAGGATCTATTTATACTTGGCTGTATACCTCATTCAGACAAGTAAGTTCATTTTGGTAGGAGCCAAGCCATAAATGGCACAGACCTCACCTTCTCTGGTCTTTAAACCTGAGCCATCTCGCTGGGTACCCACCAAAGTTGCTGCAAATGAGGAATTTCCAAGCAAGGACAGATGGGACACGAGCAGGAGGGGACTTAAAGCCCCTGAGCACATCCACTGCATGCAAGCTCACAGAGAATCTGATCTGGGTGGGATTAGTCTGTGGAGGACCTTGGAAACCCTTCTCTTTCCTCCTCTCCAGACTCCCACCACTGTTATTGGGCTTCATTCTCTGATCAGAACTATCTTCAGAGGAAGATAAAAACCTACAAAAAGTCACACCTACTTGCAATGTCCTGCATCCCAGGCTGAAGTGATTTTCAAATCCATGTGATGGGTTAGCAAAAGCCTGGGTTGCATCTGTCTTAATGAACTGCTAATATTCTTTGCCCTGATAAAAGGCCAATGCTTTCTTAGCAATTTTTTTTTTTCCTAATACTTTGAAATAGTGTCACCTTTAATCCCTTCAGGCCAAGCCCCCCAAAATGCAGATCAGGACCTGAGAAGAGCAAATGCTCAACTCTGTCACTGCAGCACAGGATGATTTCAGTAAATTCCACGAGGTATCTGTGAACAGAAATTAGGGAAGGGGACAGGACACATCACTGGCTCTAAGAGGAGCTCACTGGTGATATTCACATTGCACAGCTGAATCGATTCAGTCCACTTGGACCTGGCCTATTTCTGTTTCATTGCACAGAAGATGTTTGTGCAGGGCCTCTTCCCACTCCAGGCATTCTGTGATCCCATGAACCGTGGCAGGCACAGTCTGGAGGGGGCTGCAAAATGCCTCTTTTCCATGGGGCTACACAACTCTTCCCAGTTAATGTACACTTGGAGGAGGTTTCCCAGATAAATCATGCTGGGCTGTGGGAGAAAGTTACTGAGAGCAGGACTGATAAATCACAGGTAGGAAGAAACTGAAAGGAACTCCTGCTCAGCATTCTCAACCCATAAATCTGGATATATTAACAAGTTGCTTTTTGATTTTTTTTTTTCCTCCTGGCTGTTTTTCTCCTGAAGTGTCCCCATCCCTCCATGCTCACCAGAACCAGCTGTTCATCAGTGACAATGTGCAGTTTTCAATGAAGGGACTGAAAAAATAAATTGATATTTTTTGTTGGTAGCTCTGTCAGAGGTTCTCAGGGCTCATTTCTCTTTCTCTCCTTCTCAGTGTCCCATGGCTGGTGCTCCACTCTGATGGACACAAATGATCACAAAGATGCCCCAGTCTACTTTTGTCCATTGTCCTGGACACTGGTTTTGGAGTTTTGGAGATAGAAATTAAAGTTCAAGATTAAGGAGGACATTCCCAGACAGGGAAGAACTCCAAAACCCAAAATACTGCTTGCAAAATAAAAGGGGACCCATGCCCTTGCTCTTGGCTTGAAGGAGAGGGAATGTGGCTCCTGCTCTGGGCTCCAGTCAGTGCTGTCAGCCTCTAAACCTGGTGTGATCCCACCCTTGGGGCAGCAGGGGCAGCAAGAGCTACTCTGTGAATACCAGGATTATTTAACCTTGGTGTAGTTTTGTGGAGTTCCTCCATCACATCTCCAGCTAGGCTGAGAAACAGAATCTAAATTGTTGAAGGTTTCCTGAGGTAAGGAAAGGCCTCTGTGGCCTCTTAATTGCCTCAAAAAAGGCAAAGGCAAAGGTTAGCCAGGTACTTCTGGGAACCAGGGGCTTTGTCCTTGGTGTCTGTAGTGCTCAGTTGGGACATCAGTGACACATTTGTTCCAGTCCTTGCTCCACCTCACAGGACTGGGTAAATGTAAAAATAAATTATGTTTGAGGGCTGGTCATGCCCACCACTAACAGGACCCTGTCAGTGCCAGGGATGGGTGAATGGATTTGAAGGAAGCCCTGGGGACATGAAAGAGCAGCTGGCACAGAGCAGGTCTTGTGTCAAGTTCCTCTTTTGACAAGCTCTTCATCTGGGGAAGGTGTAAGGACACCAATTAAATTTCATTGTTAAGAAAAACCATTAAACACTTGAACGATTGAACACTGCAAAGTTCAAATCCAACTGGTTTCGGTTCCCAAAACTAATCTTTCTCAATTTTTCTGGGGGAAAAAAAGAAAAAGTGGCAGATAATATACAAAGTTCTGAGCTGTTGTTTGCCACACATAATGAAAACACCTGAAACTGGAGGGGAAAAAAGTCAAATTACTCAACACACAGCTCCTATCACATCCCATCCTCACTTGCCTGCTTTTGCATCACTTGCCATACAAAGAAATTCCACAAAGAAAAAAAGGGCATTTCCACCTTTTCCAGTGGAAAGTTGATGATGGGCCAGGGCCAGGAAGACCCACTAAGTGAGCTGAGGCTGATAGGAAAGGCATTTTTGCTTGAGCTTAGTGAAGGATTCATTCTTTTTGCTTGTCTAATGACTGCCCTGTGAGCTTTCAAAATTTACATAAAAATCCTCATTTTCAGATTGAAGAAAAGCAGCTGATTTTATTATTCCCAGCAAATAGTAAGGAGAATAAAAGGAGAGCAATGAGCTTGCAAAAGTGCAAAACCTACTGTGCACAGGAGTTCTGTTTTTATTTCTTTAATGTCTTCTGCCAATAAACCTTTCTCTAGTGCCTTTACTCCCTGCCTACACTGCAGCTCCAGAGGATTTTCTAGACAGATTTGAGGGGCTGGAGTTTGGGAATCAGTCTTTTCCTCCAGGTAACAAGTGATGAAACAAGAGGAAACAGCCTCAAGCTGTGCCACAGAAGGATTAGATTGGATATTAGTGAAAATTTCTTCACAGAAAAGATCATCTAAGATTGGAACAGGCTGCCCAGGGTAGTAGTGGAGTCTCCATCCCTATAGAGATTTAAAAGCTGTGTGGATGTGGCACTTGGGGACACGGGTCAGTGGTGGCTTTGGCACTGCTGGGGGAATGGTTGGACTCAATGACCTCAGTGGGCTTTTCCAACCTAAACAATTCTGTGATTCTGTAACATCATAGCAGATGGTGTTTCTAAAGCTGCCCAAGGAGTTACTGCAGCAAGCCCATTGCTCCTACTCCTGTGCTTTTCTATTTTCTCCGTAAATATTTCACCAAGACCCTACAAGCATTTTTGGCTTGTCAGCCAAAAAGCATCACTGCCAGAGGCACTCAGTCATCCCACCCTGCAAACCTGGATACTGCTGGCAGGTTCCCAAGGCTGCTTCTGAAGGACATTCCACAAAGACCAGGAGTCAGCTCTCCAAGCCCCACCAGACTTATTTAACTTGGTTTTTTTGGGAGGCAAGGATGTGACTGTTGATCTTTTTGGGGTGAGTGTCCCAGAAGTGCATTCACAAGGCTGGGGAAGCATGAAGGAAGGAGAGTTTTATTGCTGACCCCTGGCTATGGCTCCTCATAGCCCTTGTGTTCACGCAGAAGTTTTCATTAATTATATTTACTGGTTTGTTTAGCACCATCATGAAAACCACCATCAATAACAACATTATCCAACATGTGTTCTCATGCAGCTTGTGCACCCCCATGCAATAGTTTGGAGAGCCTCCAAGAGGACTTCCTCTGGGAGCTGGCTGTGCAGCCAAGCAGCTTTCACTGCTATGAAACGTTTCCTGATCCACTCTGTGTTTATTCCCTCAGGAACACCCTCACCATTTCCTGTCCCGCTGGTATCAGCCCCTTCACACACTTCAGATGGACCCCTTGGCATCCCCAGCCTGGCCATTTGGTGACATGCCTGTCCCGTGACAGCTTTGGAAGGATGGCTCAAAAATTCATATTTAGGTCATTAAGCAAAAAGCCTTTTCCTTGGTGCTGGTGTTGTGGAGAAGTTTCCTGCTGGTGGATGCCATCATGTGCCCAAGCAGCAAATTCTGTGTTGCTGAGCTGTGTATTTGCTCCTCACAAAACCAGAGTCCCGTGGCTGTATTTTTCCTTCTGATGGAACATCATCAGAGGCAGAAAAGGGAGGCAGAGAGAGCCTACGGGGTATTAAAAATATTAGGGGTCACGAAATAAACTTCCTCATCCCCACCCCATAGCTCCATGCAGTCTGCACTGAGGCTCAAGAGTAGGATTTATCTTTAATAATGGCACGGGGATGAAGTGTGAAAGGGTGGGATCGTGGGATATCATTTAAGGAGAAAATGAACATGAAAAGCCAGAGCAGAGATGCCCCTGCCCTGACTGAGGAGCTGAACTCCAGATTCCTGGTGGGAATGAGTCATTTCTTCTGCTTTCCATCTGTGACAGATGAGGGATAGCACAGTCACAGAACCACAGAATATCCATAAGGAGCATCCAGTCCAGCTCCTGGCCCTGCACAAGACTACCCCAAAAATCCCACCCTGTGCCTGAGAGCGTTGTCCAAATGCTCTTTGAACTCTGCCAGGATTGGCCTGACCAAACTCCCAGAATAAAGAACAATAAGATATTTCGAGAAATAACCAAAGCAAAACAAGTGTGAGAAAGACCTGTTGCCATGGGAACAACATGTAGCAAACTGATGTCAAACATTCTGCAAAATGTTGTAAAATGCAGTGATGAAGGAGGAGACAAAGGGAGGCTGCCGGTGTTTTATTTTTACTATTTTTTATCTACCTGTTTGCCTGCGTGGTGTGCATTTATCACACCCACACTCCCTCCCACAGCACACAGCTGTCTCTCTGAACTTCCTTAGCTCTGCTCCAGAAATTCAGGTGGTGATGGGGGTGAAAGGAGAAGGAGAAGAAAAGAAAAGAAAATAGCATTCAGATTTAACAAGAAAAAAGTAACTCTGCATCTTTTCAGTAGCAGGTAGATGCGAGTTGAAGGGGGCAGATTTGGTTCTCATGAAGACTCCCAGATCCTCTCCGGCCATGCTGCTTCCCAGCACAAACTGATGCCTGGGATGCACGAGGCTGGTCCTCCCCAGGTGCAGAAGTGTTCAGTGAGGTGACAGAACACAACAACTGATTTTTGTTCACCCCCTCATGTTGCAAAGGGAGAAACACAAGCTGGTGATGCCCTTCTGTGCCAGCAGCCATGGTGAACACAGCGAGCTGCTCCAAGGACAGAGCTGAGGCCTGTAAATTCCTTACATTAATATTTCTGCAGCTGCCAGAAGAAGCATCTGGTCCTCTGATGGGATCTTGGAAAACCGGGAAGAGCTACCATAATTTGCAGCAAAGAGAGCAAATCATCCTCTAGGCTGCAGTGGGTTTGGAAGCAGCAGCTTTAGCAAGCAGTGATCATTTTTCTATTCAAAACAAGAAAGTTGCTTTCCCATTTGGCCCACACCAACCTCTCTCTGGCACTGTTTGAACTTCTGCAGAGGTGCAAGAACATATTTCCAGCTCTGCACAGAGCTCCTCTGATATTCCCTCCCTGATTTTCTGAGAGCACTGCCGGGGTTCATTCATGCAGAGCTCAGCTCTGAGGAGCAGTGGTTATCCCAGGAGTGTTATTCTGGTTTTGCCACATCCTGTTGTTTCAGCATTGCTCTGCTCCCACCCCCTCTGCAATCTCATCCCATGGATCCTGGTAAGCCTGACCAGCTCGGAATCATGGAACCACGGAATCACTGAGGTTGGAAAACACCTTTCAGATCAAGTCCAGCTGTCGAGGCAGTACCACCACCATGTTTTCCAAAAAAAACATGTCCTCCAGTGCCACATCTACGTGTTTTTTGGACAAAACCAGGGATGGTTCACTTGGCACTTCCTCAGACTGGTCATGGTTCATCTTTTTCCACCCCTGCCCTTGCTCTGACCATTCCTTTTCCACAATTTTTGCCATCCCACAAACTCCAGCCCTGAGTGGTGACAATATCCCAGTTCACCTCAAACACAACCTTTAAGAGGCCTCTGCCAAGGTCAGACACCAGAATTACACCCCAAAGCCATACAAGAAAATACAGGTGGTTGGTGTTCTAAATCCATGAAAACGAGGACAAAAAAACCCCTGGCTTCTGTAAATCTGAGCAGCTTTTTATTCCAGGTGACTCTGTGGTTGCTTTTGTGGAACCTGCAGGGGAGGAACTGTGCTCCTTCAAAGTGTGTGACACCTCCTTGATGACTTTAACAAATTTTGGGGGCATAAACCTGAAATAAAACACTGCACGTAATTACTCAGATGGATCTTTATGCTGAGGCAAGATTTCAATGCCTTTTTTAATTGTCATACCTTAATTCTGTGTTTCGGTTGATCAAATTATGCCCCTGGCTAACTGTAAGTTTATTTTGGATTTCTATTCAGGAATAAACCAATTTTGTGCAATCAAAACCCTTTACAGGAAGCACCTGATTTCAATGAATTGCCTGTTTCTAAAACAGAAAATCTGTGAGAAAACATGAGGAAAACTGTGAATTACACATCCTATCTTTGACACTTCCACCTGAAAAATTGATGTTTTCTCATATGAAACAAACTTTCATGATAACACTGCTGCTGCTTCATACAACTATCTGCTTTTAAAAACAAGGATAAACAGAGCCCCCTTTCCTCCTCTTTTGCACTTGGTCTGTGATATGTAAAGGCAATTTACAGCTTTGAACTCTATGCAGCAGTGCACCAGTAAATCCCCAACACACCCAATGAACATCCACCTCTGCCAGCAGCTTTTCTCCAAAATGAAAATAAAACTCACTGGACTATGTGATATTATGTTCTTCTGTTTAGATTTTAGGATTTAACTGGATTGAGGGGTTTTGTTGTTTTATTGTCTGGAGTTTCTAACCCTGGGGCAGGTGCATTTCTGCATCGTTTGCAGCTTACAAAACACTTTGGGGTCCTTCAAGGCAGCCCAGACTCCTGATCCCAGCTGATGGTCTGGAGCTCAGTCAGATCCAGGGAAATGGGGATCTTTGGGGAATTTTAACCTTCTGATGAGGTGCTCCAACATGTAGAAGGACAAGTGGTCTCAATTCTTTCCAGACATCTTCTGGGAGATACCAGTTTTCTGAGCTGAAAATGAACATTTTCCTCAGGCTGGGCTTTATGCTGTGTCTTTATTATCCACCTACTGAGCCCTACACGAAGCAAAAAAGGACAGAGACCATTACACCTTGTAATATTCAATAAAAATTTACTGGGACACAGGGAAGATCAAAGAGTATCAGTGTCCCCCCCTGCTTGTATCTGCTACGTTCTTGCATCTCCAAGTAATTCTGGAGCAACCATCCCTGAACATTTCAATGCCTGGAATCATGAAGAGGATGGGTGGAGCTTTCTTGTTTTGTTTGTTTAGGTTTTGTTGGGGCTTTTTTTGGAAACAAGCTGAAAGGATGAGCTGTTACTTGGAGCTGGCCCCGTGCCAGGCTGCAATTCCAGAACTCCACACAGCCTGGAGGTTAAACTTGGGAGAGAGTAAATCTTGTGCTTTCACTCAAGATGAACATGAGTGCTGTTGCTTGGCTTTTTGGCTTCCAAGAAAAAAAAAAAAAAAAGAAGGAATAAAAAAAAAGTACATTGCTTTTGTCTGGATTGCTCCACAGTTACAGGAGGGTTGAAGCCTTTCCCTTCCTTCCCTGCCACTGTTCATATATCACTGCTTCAGAAGCAGCACAATCTCAAGGAATTAGATGGGTCTCCATGAAGGAGAGCTTTAAAAGTGAATTTTTCAAGCAATTCCAAAGGGAAACAATGAGACTTTTAAAACTCCAGTGATGTCAGGGGCTATTTTTGGATATCAAAGCCTGTTTGGTGAAGAGCCCATGAGTGGCCTGAAGAAAGTCTACAGATGGAATTTAAGCCCTTTGGACACAGATGTCTTGTTTTATCCAGTGTTTTATCCAGTGTTCCAGGAAGAACCTGCAGCAGCACTGCCACTGACATAGGGATAACTCTACTGCCTAACAGAGGTGTTCTTGCCCTTCATTCTGGGATTTGATGAAGTCAAGGCACAGGGAAAACTCCTCCTGTGTCTGACACAGCACTTGCCACGTCTGAACCAATGAATTTTCAAGAAGGAATAGAATAAATTAATTGTGTGGATGGAGAAACACCAATTTGGGATGGGGGGCATTACAAGCTCTAGAACAGACAGCATCTCATGTTGCTGTGATCAGCACGTGGTGTCTGCCTTTTACCTCTTTACAAACCTTTAAATTAAGCTTACTTTACCCCACTGCCAGCTGCTTTTCCTGATGTTCCTCCAGATATTCCTGTTCTGCTTCACTTCAGTAAACTGAGAGGAGCCTGCAAAAGAAACAAACTGGGTTTGGGGTTGAAACAATCTGGAAGTGGCTTAAGAAGCACCTCATGCATCATAAATGCATCCTGAGAATACAGGACTCTTTTCTAAACAGATATTTTGTCTCCTCTGTCTACTTCTGCACACTTCCCTGGTATTCACAGATGGAAAGAGTGGTGGTGACCATGGATGGGAAGAGCTTTGTTTCCAGAACTGACAGAGGGATGTAATGATTTTTTGTAAGTTATTGAACTCTGATAATGAAATAAGATAAGAAACCCATGTCTGGATACCCAGGGTGACACGTGGAATTGACATTGCAAAGAGGTGACCTGCTGGATGGAGTAATGCTTACAGAAATTTCCTTGGAGTCTTCATTTTGATGAATGTATTTAATTAAACACTATGGATACGCAAAAAGATCGTCAGCTGGATTAAAAATACTCCATGAACAAAGAGCCATAGAAAATAATGGGGGGTTGTGTTTCCCTTTGTTTACTCCAAGAGAAACTGGAAGTTTTCCATGTGTTTGGATTGGTGTAAGTGTCAGTGAAAGCAGAGAACCACCAGTCTTGACTCACCAGAGGTTTCCAGCTGCACTCCATGGACCTCTCTGGTGGGTGTGGGAAAGATCCTTGCCCATTGTTAGTCAGCTGAAATTCATAACACAGATGCCTCTAACTCCACTAATGCAATTTAACAGCTGCCAAGCTGAAGAGGGTTGGAAATCACAAGGCCCAGAGGCTCAGCTGGTGCAGGCTGATAGTGCTCCATCCCGACGTCAGCAGGCTTGGCTGTGTCTCCCCGGCTGGATCAGGAAAGATCTCATCATTTGCCTTCGTGTGGTCCTTTGTACTCTGCTCAAAACAACCTGTTTAATTCAGGAGCCACATGTGCCAGGCAGACATGACTCTGCTGCCCAGCCAAGGAGCATCTGAGGGCAGTGTGACCTCAGCAAAGGTCAATAAATCAGGCAATCAAGCTGCCAGGCATTATTCTCACAGTACAGTGAAGCCCATACCTTTGTGCACATCTCAGTGTTCACATATCCAAAGGGTTGAAAAAAGGTGGCACAAAGCCAGAGGCTCTGCCTTCTTTCAGACAAAATTTCTGTGAGAGGGGGAAGCTGGAGGGTGTTTGAGGATTTCCCCCTTAGGCTGCCCTGAAAGACAAACTGAACAAATGAACAACCTGGTTCTGAAGCAGCCAGATTACAGTGCCTCCAACACGTTGCATCTTTGCTTCTGCCACAGGTGCCTCCACAGTAGAAAAGTGGATTTTAGTGAAATAATGCTTTGGGAGATCTTAATTTTTTTCCAGGAATCTTCTTTCAGGGGAAGGAAATCCCTTCTTGAGGAATATTCTACAGAGCCTGCTGTAGGCAGTTAACAGATGCAGGTAGTGGCTTCTGTGTCATTTGTGGAAGAGAATTACTCCTCAAAATAGGGATTTTGGAAGGATCATAGTCTGATTCATCTGCTCTGAATCAACACCTGCAGCCCTTTACTGCCCTTCCCCTGGCCAAAGGAAGTTGGTCTCCTAATTATGAACCAAGCATGAAGCCCACAGGTATTGGGGTGGTGCAAAACAAAATATGACCTCCAGCCCTGTGTATGTCTGGTGCCATCCTCTAAAATATGAAGAAATTAAAAAAAAAAAAAAATTGTCAAAGCACAAACTTTTGAAGAGAAACAAGTGGGTGGTAAATTGAGAGCACAGCCCATCCTCCAGCCTGACGCACCAGGGACCCTCCCAAACTGGCTACTGCCCCTAAGGAGATGTAGGAATGACACAGGATAACTGAAGCTTTGGGACTTAATTGAACAAAAAGGGTTGCCCAGCCCTGGCACAGCTGCACAGGGAAATGATGGAGCTCCCATCCCTGGAGGGGTTTAACAGCTTTGTACCTGTGGCACCTGGGGACATGGATCAGTGGTGGCTTTGGTAGTGCTGAGATAATGGTTGGACTCGATGATCTCAGAGGGATTTTCCCACCTGAATGAATCTCTGATGCTCTGAAGAGGTCCATGAAGGCCCCTCAGAAACCTCCTCTGCTCACCAAGTCGAAGTTGCCTCGCGAGGGCAGTGGGTTCCAGGCATCAGAGACTCCAGCCCATCTCACAGACAGCTCTCCCTGGAGCCCAGCTTTTAGGGCAATATTTCATCCCACCATGGAATTGTTATCCCTGGTGAGATTCCCACTGTCCATGGGAATTGTTATCTGCTGAGAATGGTGCCTCTGGCTCATTTCTGCATTACCTGGAGGTGAAGGTGCTGCTTTCCTCTCACAGGCCAAACCACACTACTCGATTTTGTAGCTTGCCATTATCAGCACAGCATTCATTTGTGTGTCACAGAAAGCATCCACACCATAAAATCTGGATCCCAGCCAGCACCTGCATCCTCTGAAAGGGAACTGACATAATTGTACCCAGACTGAGCAGAAAATGCCATGCTGTCAAAAAAACCAAAACAAAACAACAAGTTCCAGATTGTAATTCCTTTTACATGCAAAGGTTTAGGGCACACTAAACAAAAAACTACAATTTGTGGGTGGGCAAAGTTGATTTTGGTTTGGTTTAGACTTAAAAAAGAACATAAAGCAGCACAGAGCAAGAAGAGCCAGCAGTAAAGGAAGGCAGGGTAAATCTCTCTGTGTCAAGGAGGGGAAGAGGCTGCTGGGAGCTCTTCATGGAGAAGGAAAAGGAAAGCTCTGTGTTTTCCCCTTTTTCCCAAAATCTGCCCCCCCTGCCAACCCCCTGGCAAGTCACCCAACACAGAACTGTCACTCTGAGTTTTGGTCTCTTTAAGAGAACAGGTGGGAGTGGGAAATCAGCTTTATTCCAAAAATAAAGTTCTGGGAAGATCTTCACTCTCACACACTCAGCTTCCAGATTCTGAATCCATACCAATGGCACAATGAGACCAGAAAATGTCTCAAACCTTGTCAAGCTCTCATCCTACAAGCCCCCAGAAAAATTTATCAGGAAGGACTGTGCTATAAACACCTTTCAGTCTACCCTTTCAGAAAGCAAGGAAGCCTGGGCATGCAGCAAGTCGGCAGAACAAGCACGATGATTTGATGATTTCCTCCCTGATTGATGCTCCTTGCCCCGGGGACTTTAATTCATCAGGCTGAGCTTCTCTTGTCAGGGTGGACAACTCATCCCCAGCTGATGGGAACAGTTGCACCAAGCAGATACAACAGGAACAGCCTCTGGTTTTGATTTTCATTCCTAGCTGGTATCAACATATAAACACTGGGATCTGCACTCAGATTTAATTACTGATAATCAAGTGAGGCTCCCTGCAATAAGTCCACCTTGCCAGATCCTTGTGTAAGAGCAGGGTTTGCATGCCCTGCTGTCAGCCAGATGTTTTCCACCATGCATTAAAGAAAACAAATAGTAAAATTCTTCTCCATCTACTGAATGTTTTGTCCACAGCTGTTAAAAAAGATTAACGACCAGGATCCTTAATGAGTCCTCTTGAACTTGGTTTGTAACAACTCAGATAAGTACATGATAAAAATTCCTTTCTTTTCCCAAACATGTAACAAATAAAACAAAAAAAAATAGTGTTCAGTGATTGGAAGTAGTAAAACTAATCAGCACAAAAAGGAAAACCTGGATGAAAGTGAAATTTAACCTCAGAAGGGGTCTTCTAACAATCAGGAGTTTTATTCCAAGGGTCCCCAGGTTAATCTGTATTTTGATGTTTTCAGCATTGTCATTCAACAAAAGAAAAAGTAGGGCCCAAATTGAGGGTATAAAAGTAGGGCAGGTCTGTAAAACACTCCTCCAGCTGGGAAGAAAGTGAAAAAAGTTGCATATCAGTTCACTTTTCCAGACACACTGCTCAGCCACTCAGCCAGAGTGCCAGTCACCCATGTTTGGGCTTCTGCACTTCTTTTATTTCCACCCTTTGTTACTGAGCCTTTCCCAGCAAATAAAAACGTTCCTGCTGGGCTCACTGGTGTCCCAGAGCTGACCCATCCTCCGAGGGCATTGCCCTGTGCTGTTAAACTGTCCTCAAGTTCCTCTGGGCAGTGACTCCCAGTAGATCCCAGTTACATGGAGGGAGTGAGAACTGTTGAGGAGAAACAGCTCTTAGTTATTTTTTTTTTCACATGATTTGTCATTTTTGGCTCATGCAAGTCTTGCCCATTCAGCTGTGTAGTCTCTGGGTCTTCATCCACTCTCTTGAGCTGTTCCAAATGGAAGGAGCTCATATCAAGGAGTAAATTACTTCTCTTTTTCTTCTTTTTTTTTTTTATTTTATTTTAATGGCCCATGGCAAACAGACTCAGCAGTATGGACACCTCCCACCCCTGTGTTTGGACACAGAGGGAAGCAAAGCTTTCTGGAGTGAAACCCAAGTTGGTGGAGAAAGATCTGGTGAGAATCAATAGTAACTTCAGGGAGCCAGCCCAGAAGCTGGAGGCAGGTTGTAAATGTGAGGCTAAATTAGGAACCAGCTGTGATTTTATGACCAAATCAGAGAGAATCTCTCATTTTGCTACAACTGCCCTGCTGGGGCTTTTTCAAGGGCTTTTTCATGCTCTTGTAGGACAGCAGCCCCTGAGGTTACAGGGTGATGCAGCCGTCAGGGGATCCCGGCACAGGTACAGCTCTGCCCTGGGGGGAATAGGAAGAGCCTCTCAACCAGCAGAAGACAGAAAACATTCAAAGGGAAGCATGTTCCCTGTCTCTCCTTCCCTGCAGTGAGCCAAGTGAGTATTTTGTCAAAGCCAACAGTTCCCAGGTTTGAATTTGCCCTGGGAGGCTGTGTCAGATCACAGAGGAAAGCAGGATAACCCCAGTGGAGAGACCAGCACCAAAGCAGAGCTGCTCAGCCGTGTGGTAGCAGCCACTTGCTGCTGGAATAAGTTGTTTGTAGCAGCTTGACACAACACTGGAGACCACACAAGTCCTTGTTCTCCATATTCCCAGCACTGTTTTCAGTTTAGTTCCTTTTAATGAGATAAAAGACAGCCCTGGGCTTGAGTCAGCTGGGAGCTGAGACTAAACGCCCGTCTCGAATCCTCAACCTGCTGCTGAGCACTGAGACAAAGCTGAGTAATCCTGGACAATAAGGATGTGGGACTGGGGGTACTTATGTCTGTTCCAGACTCAGCAGGTGAGTCTGGTGAGAATATATGAGTTAGTCACCCTTGGATTGGTTCAGCATCCATGAAAAGCTATCCAGACACAGTAGAGGGTGATGCATCTCCTCCTAAACTGGGTTATCCTAAGTCTGTCAGGAGAATTCTCCCCTGGAGGCACCAGTTTCTCCTTTTTCACCCTAAAGGAAGGTCACAGTCACTGGCTTGGGCAAGAAATCTCATTTTAGATTTCAAAAAGTTAAGGGAGAGTAGCACCCTCAGTAACCTCTCCTTGGTGCCTTATCTGTGAAATGGGAATAATGGAAAATGAGAATAATGGAAAATGAGAATAATGATTCTGGGCAGCTCTGGGGAGTGCCAGCAGTGAGAGGCTGAAGGCACTAAGGAAGCCTCACGTGAGAGGGTGAAACTCCTGATAATGAAGTATTTCACCCCACCTTTCATCAGGCCAGACAAATCTTTGCTTATGAGATTAGAGTTCATCAGTAGCTTTGCAACACCAGATACCCAGGACTGCAGTGAGCAGGAGTCTTGAAGTTCTCCTTTAATTTTGATTTTGGTTTAGGATATAAAAGAACCCAGCTTGCACTTGTTGGGGCATCATCCATCCAGCCCTGCACTGATGGAGAGCACCTGCATCAGTCCATCTGCCCTTTCACCAATCTGCTCCCCTGCACCCAGGGGGTTGCTTCCCCTCAAACAGGGAACGGTGTTTTCAGTGTGTTATTTGTGAGTTTTGATTGGGAGTGGGCAGAGCAGCTGACAGGACCTGCTGAAGGTGAATTGAGTTGAAATGGGACAAGGAGGAAGCCCTGCTCTTGGCCAGTCATGCTGTGCTTGAGCTGCCCTCAGGCTGAAAGAGAGTTGGTTTAGATGGGATACTGGGAGGGAATTGTTCCCTGTGAGGGTGATGAGGCCCTGGCACAGGGTGCCCAGAGAAGCTGTGGCTGCCCCTGGATCCCTGGAAGTGTCCAAGGCCAGGCTGGACAGTGGGGCTTGGAGCAACCTGGGACAGTGGAAGGTGTCCCTGGTAGAATGAGATGGTCTTTGAGGTCCCTTCCAGCCCAAACCATCCCATACCATCCCATGAGCCCACGAATCTCTGATTTTCTGCCCACAACAACCTGCAAGGTGATTTCACTGCCTTGTCCCCTTGGAGGATGCAGCTGTGAGTTTTCTGATTTGCAGCACTTGTTGTTTCTGTGGTTGTCAATACAGAGAGGCAGGGATGGTGTGGATGAAGCCCAAGGGAAACCCTCTGCTAATATCCTCCCCTGAAATGACGGAAAGGTCAGAGCCACTTCCCTGCAACTGCCAGAGCCACCCCCCTTTCCCATCCCTCCCCCTGCTCTGGGGACAGGCACAGCACCACTGCCAGAGTCGAGCTTGTCCCAGGGTTCATCAAAATGCTTCTGAAGAAGGAGTCAGCTGCTGCAAGAAGCCAGATTGCACAAGCAGGCAGATGTTTGCAAGCAAATGTCCCAAGGAACATTGAAATCCCAAGACACATTTTTTTTGCAGCTCGCATCTCAAGCGCTGTCAGGATGCTCTGATCACTCACCGGGGACAAAATATACAGAAAGGAACAGCAGAGACAATAAGAGGTGGAAATTTCCATATGATGCCTTCCCTTCATGATGAGAGACGGGGTTTGTTTACAGGGTGCAGCTGTGCTCTGAAATCCCACCAGAGACTGGGGCCTTGATACCTATGGAGGCAAGGGAAGTCTGCTCCTAATCTGATAAAGGAGATAAAATACTGTTTTCCAGAAGAGAAAAGGGCCTGGCTGCACTCCTGCCCCTGAGTTGTGTCAGACAACTCACTTCTGCCATCCCAAGTGGCTACAGCCAGTTGTGCCCCTCCTGAACAACTTCTTTTACTCCCACATCCTCACTCCATCAACACCTTGTTTTTCTTTGCTCAAAGAAGAGTCCTAGCACACATTTCAATACATTTATACTGAACCACCTCTTCCTTGTAGCCCCCCATGCATCTGTCAGTGGCATCTGTCATCTCTGAATCCAACAGGCTGAAACACCTTTCAGGTATCCAAGGTTTACCTCCAGACTGGGATTTGCAGCATTTCCTGTCATCCAGGAAACCAAGACTGGAGTAAGTGGCTAAGGGCTTCTTCTAAAGGTCTGTGGGATCCTTTTAAAGGCACAGATCTCCTCTCCCATCATCCACAGACGTAGGGTGAGTTCTGTAGCTCCTACAGAGAGATCAGCTGCAGGTGGGTACAGATTTCCCTCGGTGCCAACTTCATTCCTCCCCTTCTCCTGGGAAAATATTCAGCTTTGTGCCTATTTTCAGGTGCTACAGGTCTTTCTTATATTGTAGCACCCAAAACTGCAACAATACTGTGTCAGAGGAGATTTAGGTTGAATATTAGGAAAATTCCCCCAGAGGGTGTTGGGCACTGCCCAGGCTCCCCAGGGAATGGGCACAGCCCCGAGGCTGCCAGAGCTCCAGGAGAGTTTGGACACCACTCTCAGGAACAGAGTGGGATTGTTGGGGTGTCTGTGCAGGGCCAGGAGTTGGACTGGATGATCCCTGTGGGTCCCTTCCAGCTTAGAAAGTTCTGTGATTCTATGACCTTTCTTCTGCAAAAGTTTTGCACAGGTTTTGTAGTTCCTCAGCTCCTGTGCAGTTCTTTCCTGTGCCTGGTGCTCCCATCCCTTCAGGAGAATCTTTCCCATGGCTCCAGGCAGAAGAAATTGCACGAACAATTCATCCAGCCTTGGAGGGGACTGGCAAAAATTGCATCCAACAAAGAAGGTTTCATAAACAGGGTCAGGGAACAGTTGTGCCCAGAGAGCTGGCCCTGGCATGGGGATTTATTCCAGCAGAGGTGAGCTGGGAGCTCAGCTATGTGGTCATTGCTGTGTGAGACCCTGGTGAGTCACACTTGGTGCATTCAGTCACCCCATGATCTCAGCCCTTGAAACCACTGCCTAAACAAAACCAGTTTTCATTTCATTTCATTTCATATAACACAACTCATTAACGTCAGCGGGACGCACGCTGGCTCAGGGATCAGCTCCCTGGGAATTTTGGAAGGACCTGGACTGCAGCCCTCAGCCTGTCTCTCTACCTGTTGTCTTTCCAAACAAGCCTGGGAGAGGCGACCCAGCCAAGCCATCAAGTGTCCAGTTACTGGAGTGAGACTGCCTGGAGCCTCACATGAAATATGCTTGGGAGGAGTCCGAAGCGCGAAGCCAAGGCTGGGTAGGGAATTAGGAGGTCCTATTTTGGGTGCTCTTGCTGAACATTCCACTCAAAGGAATTTCCTCCTTTTAAGAAGGAACACAAAATGGTCAGACACCATTAAAGTGACAATTTTATATTTTGGTTTTGTGTGTCATCTAAATACAACCAGAAATCTGCAGGGCAGGGCATGAGGAATGTCCCACGGATGACTCCCAACCACACCATCCTTGGGCATTTTCTTGCTTGGGAAAGCAGGGTCTCACATCCTTGACAGGCTGGGATGGAGCTTTTTGTTCTTATTTTCTGCACCTGTTTCTGGAACTTCCTCAGAGGGTTTCAAATGTAATCTCTGAAATGGAAAGAGATGGGAGGGAAGGGAAGGGAAGGGAAGGGAAGGGAAGGGAAGGAAAATGGATTTCCAACCCTCCAGGACAACAGCAGCTCCTTCTCCTGCAGGTCAGTAACTTCTTGGGATAATCAGTCTTTTCTGACTGTGTGTGTTTTGATTTCACACAGCAGCTTCCAGCACCAGAGTAGCTGAGTATCCATGAGATGCTTGCAAAGACTTGAAACTTCATCTTTTATAATAAAAAATAGAGCAAGACTAGTCTGAGCGCCTCCTGTCCCAAAACAGGTCAGGTTTATGCTTTCCCTGATATTATATGGAAGACTCTTAGTCTTCCACAGACCGAAGGTGTGTGAGGAAACATTAAAAATTAGACTGTTTGGTCAATAATAGCCTGCTTTCTGGCTCTGTTTGGTTTATTAGTGGAGATGCAGCACCAGGTTGATGTGAGTTTCTCTATGAAACTTAAAAAATCAGCTCTTTTTGTCAATAAACTGGCTTGTAAAGTGAAGTTTCAGTTACAAACTCAGTCATCAGCTAAGCAGGAATGGTTTCCCTAATCCTCTGTCTTCCCAGCCCACACCAGCAAAAGGAAGGCAATGGCACTTATCATTTTTCCTTTGCCTCTGGATGTCTCAGGCTTTCGATACTGCAGAGCACAGCAGGGCAATACAAGCAGCACCACATGAAGGCACCATGTCCTGCCAAGTCTCCCTACACAAGTCAGGTTTGGGTTCATGGTACTTTTCCATTTTCAGTTCCCTGTGTGAGTCCTTCCACATCTCTGGGATGAATATAATTGACTTTTCTTCCTTGTTGATCAATAAAACCTCTGAGCTTTGCCTCTCTTTGGACTTTCTCATTCCCTTTAATCATCATGTTCCCTCCCCATGTTCATAGTGACCTTTGCTGAGACTTTTACCCATTATCATTCCCCAAGTGCAGACAATTTTTGTGTTATCACCTTTTTTACCTCTCTGGGCTGCCCAGCTGCTCCATGTCCTCACTCCTTCTCTTTTAGCACATGGAGGCAAAGAAGTCTTTGCTCCTTGTTCCTCACCCTCTGCAGGATCTCCTGCTGCTGCTGCTCAGCCTGGGATCCTGGGACATTTGCTGGAACTCCAGATTTCCATAGAAAAGGACCAGAAAACCACAAAACCTTGTCTTGCATGCCCATGGTGCAAGAATAAACTACATGTTAACCTTTTACTGCTCCACGAGGCTGTGAAGAGCCAGACCTGCCCACAAAAACAGGCAGGGAGGACTTTTCTGTATCTTTTTATACCTCCCTGCTCTGTAATTCAGCGACGCTGCTTAATGCGCTCAAAATTACACCTTTTTCCCCTACCTTTAGAAGAAAAGGCTAAATGGCCAGATTCCATCCTGCTTCCCACTTTGAATAGGAAATTGCTCCTTAAGCAGCCTCCTCCGTGCAATCAGGGCTGAAAAAATCAAAGGCACACTCCCTCAGGGTCTATCACACATGGAGAAATCAAACTCCATGCAGGAATACCTGTCCTGCCTCATCAGTGCTTGGGGAACAGGTTGTTCTCTGGCAACAAAAAAAGGTTGCCAAAATGCTCTAATGCCAGCTCGTGTCTGGATGCCAGGGGCTGAAGGATCTCCACAAGCATGGGTGTCCTCAGTGCTGGATGGAAGGAAGAGGCTGTCACTTGCTCAGAGTTCTTCCAGGGATGCTCTGTGCTCCAACAAGTCTTTTTTGTCATAGCAGAACTGCTCTCATTACACCAGAAGCTGATCCAATGCTGTTAAAACACTGGCTCTCCAGCCCAGAGCCCAGTCCAGGACAGAACCAGTACTTAGGGATTGCTAAATCAGTAATTACAGTAGTTAGAGAACCAGTAATCCCACCCTCAGGATCTGGGATGCTGCCTAACCAAGCACACCCCAAACACCAACAGGTTTTCAGCCCTGCCTTTCAATGGTTTTTATTTTCTGGTGAAGATCAAGCACTCTGAAATTCACTGATGACATTAAAACAAAAGAAGCAGCAAAACCTCAATAAAATGCTCAATCTGTAAAATGTCCAAGAGAATTTAGCACAGACCACACAGAGAAGATCCAGCACGGGTCAAAGGGAGGACCAGGAAACCAACACGTGGTTCCCCAACAGATATTGGCTTTCACAGGCTTGAAAATTAGCACAAAATGAATTATTGAGTGATTTAAAGTGATTCCTGACTATCTCCACATGCATCCATATTCATTCCCACGTGGCAGCATTTTCACGTTGTTATCACTTGTTTATCTCCACAATGCACTGACACCTTCTCGACCTGCAGGTCCTGAGAAACTGAGCTTACAAAAAAACTCAAAAACTGCCAACAAACTAAAGGCAACTCCCTGTATGGGATGTGGGGTTGACAATGCTGTGGGGCTCTTTGCAGTTTCCAGCTTGGTTGGTCATATTTTTTGAATCCCAGGCACTGTCTGTGAACAGTGAGAGTTCATCCATCAAAGAGATCGTGCTTTTGCACTGAGAAATAAGAGGTTTACCTATCAACACACCCCACAAGGCAGGAAGTAAATAAAATAATGCAATAAAACTGTTCTAGGGAGGATATATATGTTGTGCTGGAATGGATACAAATCATTAGTGAAAATAAAATTGATACTTAAAATCAAAGGGGAAAGTATTTCTAAGGCTACTGCAGGTAATTCATAAACCAAGGCAGAGAATCCTGATTTGGGGGTGGGTTTTTTGCAGTCATTTTTGTCAGAATCAAAGGATGTTTTGGATAGTTCATCATAGAATGGTTTGGGTGGGATAATCCCCATTTCTCTCCATGAAACCACTAAAGCCACCCCAAAACCTGACCAGATTTTACAGCATAGACTAAAACCTCACATCCTCCCTTCAAACTTGCATCCTCCCTTCAAACTTGCATGTCAGGGAATTTGCAATGATTGATGAGGCTTTGGACCCATCCCTCCCACTCCCTTGTTAGGTATCACAGCTGAACAGTGTGCAGCCTGGCCACACTGGCCAGAGGATTATCTCTGCTAATTATCTCTGCTAATCACCTCTGCTAATCACCTCCCACCCCACTGTGGGATGGATTACAGCTCACAGGAGCTGTACGTGCTGGGGCTGGATGGGAGAGTGAGCATGGCTGGGCAGAGGACTGGCTTTGTGGGAAGGGTGTTCTTCACATCCTCCCTCATTTTCCATGTCCCCAGCATTCAGGGTGAGTTTTCAGACTGGGCTCGGAAGGGTGGAGGGGAAATCAGAGCTATTCCTTGTCCCCACAGGACAGCCCTGCAGGTATTAAAGTTAGTCTGGCCCTTGCCTTTAAATCCAGATGGCTTTAGGATTTAATTAGTAAGTTGTTTGTGCTTTTTCTTTTCTCTGTTGAAAACCAAACCTGCCCCAATCTCACAGGGAATACATAAAACATTTAATTTATGAAGTTCTGGGGTACAACCAGCAGCACAAATGGAAGAGGTGACCAGGAAAGCACTTCAAATGAAAAGCAAAGCAAGAGGTGAGAAAGGGGTTTTTTTGCACAAAGAATGTCAGCTGCCTTTATCAGGAAGGCACTCCAATGAGCAGGGATCACTGCAGCCCCTGTTTTAGGAAAGGACTGCAACAGGAACCCCTCTGGCTCAGGGAAAGCGAAGCAGCATATGGAAAAATGCCTTTCAGCAGGCAGAAGTGACAAAGGTTTGTGATTAGATGCTCTGT
The DNA here is from genome assembly GCA_013399225.1 of Rhipidura dahli. Classification (NCBI taxonomy): domain Eukaryota; kingdom Metazoa; phylum Chordata; class Aves; order Passeriformes; family Rhipiduridae; genus Rhipidura; species Rhipidura dahli. Next base: position 259,234 of record VXAC01005959.1, read on the forward strand.
TAGGCAAAACCCAGCTTGATTTCAGCTCTAGGTTGAACCAGCTGCTAATAGTCACACACAGAATATCCCATGTAGAAAAGCCTGGCAAGTTTTAAAAGGAAATAACTTTTGACTTTATTTTTTAACATTTGGCAAATGCACCCCAGTCTTGCATTGGAACACCTCTTATGAATATTTTTCTCCATAGTCAATGATCTCTGGTGGCCCTTTGCTTTCCAAAACAAAAACTTTTCCCTCTGTTGCTCTGCCCAACCCTTCCAAAAGAATTTTTGCCCTGTGAGTTCAAAGGGTATCACAGGAGATGCAGTTTGATTGTGAGGCCAGAAAACCAAGGCATTGCAATGAGATGAACCTGAAAAATGGCTCCTGGGAGGACCTGGAACAGTTTCTGTGAACACAAAAGAGTATTGAAGTCACCACTCAAAAATTATTCACTATTATGTAAACCAAAGTGCTCTGATACCGAATAGCTCAAAGCCTGTATCACCCCCAGAACAACCTCAGGATGATACTCAGCTCCTCATTTTCATTTTGCATGAGAGAAAACACAGTGATGGCAGAGCAAGGAAAACCACAACAATTTCATCCCGTACACAAGAACTTCCCTTCGAATAATAAAACTGCCTTGAAGTTTAATGCTCAGAGTTCAAAGGACCCAGGCCAAATTCAGATCACCAAGCATGATTAAGGGTTTCTTTGAAGATTGGAAACACCAGGCTGTTGACATTCTTGTGCGTATTAAAGACCAGCAGATGCAGGGGGGAAGGTTACCTCTGATGATATTTCATCCCAGGTACAGCAAAAAAAATGACCTCAGAAAACATAACCCTGGTCTGATTCAGGGAATTGCTACATATTTCACGGAAAATGTACCAGAAATTGTGCATTTCCCCCTCAGCCTGCAGGAGGGCACTGTGTGGACAAAGCAGTTTTGAAGTGGTTCACTGTTCTGCCCTTAATTCCAGTAAGGTTTGGGGCTTGGTGGGCTTTTGGCTTCTATGTTTTAGCCACGAATGATGCTGCTGTATATTCTGGGCCCTCCTAAGTGTAAACAGACGTGGGCTTCTCAATACCCCAGCAGTGCTTTCTACTCTTTCAACCCCCTTGAAAACCAAGCACTTGTACTCCTGCTTTGTGAGCTATAGACTGGTCTTCCTTTCCAGCTGGAAAACTTACAAGTGGAAATTTGTTCTGAGGTGACAGAAGGAGGTTTTGGATTGTGGAGTCCTTAGATGTCTTACACTACCTGAGATTTGCTCAGCCTGAGTGAAACCCACCTCTCCCCACATCTGGTCCCCCCAAATGTGCAGGGATGTGGTAATTCCTGGAGGGAAAAAGAAGAGGGGTGATGGAATATAAATGCTGCAGCTCCATCTGCAAAGGAGTGGCTGAGGCACCTCGTGGAAAACCATCCCTGCACATTTCCTGGTATGCACCCAAAAATCCGCCCACATTGGCTTCCAAAAAACTCTCCAGCTCACCTTGCCTCCCACTCAGCCCTAATGCAAAGGATTTGGCTTAGAAGTAGGGAGGCAAAGAGGGTTTTATTCTGAAATTTGTTTCAGGCTCTAAATAGCAGATGAACTCTTCTGAAAACCTTGCTTTGATGGTCGGTGACGAGCAGGTGAGCGCTTGGCTGAGAGCTTTAGAAAAATCAAGCCTGTGATGCTGAATAATAGAATATATAGACAGAAAAGAGCTGGTCTCTTACTGACATCCCCCCCAGCACTGCCAAATTGCTCTCAGCAACACATTTTCCCGAGTCCATTTCCATGTTAGACAAAGGCTTGTGCTTTCAACCTGCTCAGGGGGGAGTGGATGAGAGAAGAGACAGCATCCTGCTTCTTGGGCAGAGGGCTTCATAATGAGCACAGTCTGAACCAGCACAAGGATGGGAAGTTGTTTTCCTTCTCCCACCTGCTTACACAATCCAGCCTGGGAGATTCACACTGCTGGGCACTGCTTGGGGGTCCACCTGGCCCCCATATTTGGTAAAGTGATGGCAGAAGTGCAGGCAAGGGCCAGGGGGCATAGAAAAGATTAGGTTTGTGCTTTTTTCATTTTTTTGGGGGGAGTCAGCTAAAAGAGAAACATACAAACCCCCCCATGTTTGTGAACAATAGTCCTTTTTCCAGGTCCTGAAAGCTTCTTTCTCATTAAACCATCCAGTAATAGCTGAGGCTGAGGGAAGATGTTATCTGTCACAGAGACACAGCCTACGGAAATAAGATTCTTTGTTTAGGGCTTGCTAATCTGACCTCCTTTCAACCACAGCCCCTGCTTCCCTTATTTATTAAATTCTGTTATCAAACTTATTGGGGCAGAAATCCATGAGTACATTTTTTGTTTTGGCCATTACTAGGACAGGCTGAAGATCTTCCCCAAAGAGGTGTTGGTCCTGAAATCCTAAACAGCCAGGCTCCCCATACTTGTTTTTTTATCTCTCTCCTGGTTATGCTTGTTCCAGAGAGGCACTGGACCAACTTCTCCTTCATTAAAGGGCAGAGTAACAACAGCCCCACAAATGCAACTGGTTTGCAGTGGTGCAAATAGGATTGGGATTAGCTGCAGGTGCAAAGCACTGGAGAATCTGACACAGAGAGCAGAGCCAGGAACATCCATTCCCTTTCTTCCTCCCTGTGTGCTCCTTGTTATGTTGGTAACTCCATGGTCTCTGCTGGTTCATGCCATAAGCTACAAAATGCTGAAGATACAAAGCCAGCATCAGGTGCTCCTCACAGAAGAGAGTTCCATTGCAATAGAGCAAATTATTCACTTCATTGCAGGGAGTGAACAATTCACCCTCTGGATCTGAAAGTGCTCCTTAATCTAAATGGAGATCAAAACGAGAGCGCTGAATGTGTTCTTACGTCAGCAGAGAGAAGACACCAACCCTACCCATTAACTCTCTGAAGGTGCATAATTAGGGTCTGGAGTTAGAATGAGAGCTTTTGAGTGAGAGCTAAGGTTTTGGTTTATTTTTTATAGAGGTAAAGGTGAGTTTTGTGGCAAATAACCTCTTCATCCCTGAAGTCTTGTGGTCCCGCTGGAGTGACATGGTTGAAAGTACTCATTTAAGAAAACAAATGACAAAAGAAAACAAAGACTCAGCAGAGGAAATCGTTTCTCTGCTGTTAGCTGGAGGCTAAGGTAGATGTGACATTGCCTGTTGTGATTAAAAACTGCAAAATTTGCTGTATGTTTGGGGTAAACAATCATGTGCTGCCTCTGCCGCCAGCCAGGCTGATGAGGCTGAGGATTTGTGGGATCCCAAAACTGCCCAGCTGCACCAGCATGAGGTGGTGCTCCTGCTGCAATGCCCCATCCTCCACAGGGACATGATCAGCACCAGAGTCCCACTGGATTTATTCAGGAGTAGATGACGGGGGGGACAATTTCCTCCCCCTGAGCACATATGCAGTGTGGTTGGGATATTAATGGAAGCTCCAGGGCTTCAAAGTTACAGCAGAATCTTTAATAAACTTATCAGCTGCCTTCAGGCTGTTGTCTACAAATCCCAGAGGGAAACATGGTCCTTGGACTGCTTCACAGCCCGTGAAAAGTAATTAAGAAATCAAAACTATTGTCAGCGAGCTGAAGTTCGCTGTTTGGGGATCTGCTACTCAGCAGAAAGCTCTGAGGTGCCTGCAAAGCAAGAAAAATGTTGAGAACTTACAGAAAGCAGAACTTAACAAAAATTAGAATTTACCAAAGAGAATTACCTAGATCAGCATAACCCCCAGCTGAAATGTTAATTCTTAAACCTGAATTATTAACCAGAATATTGCAGGGGATGGTGCATTTCTTCCTCCTACAGCACCACAACCCCGTGGAGCAGCTGCACTCCTGCATCTCCTGCCATCAATGGACAGGCTCTGGCTTTTACCCACTGAGACCTTTTATGAAGAACACCAAGCACTTCACTTTTCCCTTGGTGGTGTGAAAAATCCCCGGCAGAAATGACAGGTCTGGGTCTCAGTTGCCAATTCCTGCTGAGTGATTTTCACTGTCATTTACAGCTTGTGCTGATTTTCACGGGCTACCTGCTATCAGATCTGTGTCTGCTTCTTGCTCTCCCTGTTACTATTTCGTCTTTACCTTGTAACCAAAATGACATCTCCTTTCATGAAGAAGTGCTTTTCTTGCTCCCTCTGCATCAGGCATTTTGCTGCTGGAACAGAGTGAATTTCCCTTCAATGCAACCTGCCGTAAGTTGCATCCACTCAGTGTAAAGTTGGAGTGTCTGTAAAATATTAAAGTAATCCCTATTCCTAAAAGGCAGATAGGAACCACTTTTATCTGAGCTGCAAAGGAGAGATCACTACCCAGCAGAGCTTGGGTGTGAGGCTGCATGGGGAAAAAAATGCACACTGCAAACTCAGAATGGGGAAAATGCTGCTGCTTGTTGCCTTTTGCCTGTGCCACAGCACCCCAAGACAGGCAGAGACCCCAGATGAGGAACCACCTTAAAGGTGACAGAATCATGGGATGGTTTGGGTTGGAAAGGATGTTAAGGATCAACCAGTCCCACCCCTGCCATGGGCAGGGACAGCTTCCACTGGATCAAGTTGCTCCAAGCCCCATCCAACCTGGCCTTGGACAATTCCAGGGATCCAGGGGCAGCCACAGCCAGACCAGAGCCTCAGCACCCTCACAGGGAAGGATTTCTTTCCTTAATTTAAACCTCCCCCCTGTCAGCTTGAAGCCATTCCCCCTTATCCTGTCACTCCATGTGTTTTTCAAAACTCCCTTTCCAGCCCTCTTTGAGCCCCTTTAGGTACCTGTGGACTGATAAGGGAGAAATTCATGAGAAGAACAACTTTGCACATGCTGGACTGACAAATCCAAACATCTGAGCCTTTCTGGTGAGCAGTGGAGGATGCTGCCTAACCCAGCTCCTCTGCAAGCAGCTGGAACACGAGACCATTCATCACCACCTGAATTCCTAGGGTGGCTGGATTTTTGAGGGCTGATAGTCACTGCTCACCTCTGTGCAAGAAAAATCCTGAAGTGACAAAGAAGTTGGGCTGCAGGCACTCTGTGGTACAAGACATAAATCCTGCTTGTCATTCTACCCCTCTTCCCAGCTCAGCTTCATTATCCTGAAAAGAACCCAAATAAACCACAGGAACACCTGGAGTTGTTCTGCATCAAGATAACATCCCTCATAAAGGGGACAATCCCTGATGGACCATTAAATTTACATCCAAAACACAGAATCACAATTTCTCAATCAGTGGAGGAAGGGGCTTGATTGAGAATGGGTCAGGCACATGAGGATACACCTTCCTCAGGCAGGACAAGGGTCATACTTGGATAACCCTGAGCAAATATTTCTCCAGTGAATTTATTTCTTCCATAATTCTATTTCCTTTCTTTCTAAGTTGTGTAAATATTGGACATCCACAGCATCTCACAGTGAGAGGTGCCACAGGTGGCAGGATGACTTGTGAGAAGAATTTTCCTTTTCTCCATCTCCTTTCCATTTCTTTACACACTGTTGCCAAAAAAAAAAGGAAAAAAAAAAAAAAACACCTTCTTGGGCTTTTAAAAGAGTTCTTTGGGTTATATATGAAAATAAATTATTTCTCATTTCTTAGAAACAGGTGAAGTTTTGTCTGAAATCTCACATCCAGCCTGGAGAGTTCTCTTCAAGTCAAAAATGAATTGGAGGAACACCAGGGCTCAGCAAGAGTGGCAGGTGTATTAAAAAGTGACTTTAATGAATCGCTGAAAAAGAAGAGAAAGCTTTTTTAGTCTAAAAATTTGATGAATCACTGAAAAAGAAAGGAAAGCTTTTTTAGTCTAGAAATAAGAAGATTGAAGGGAGGATATAATGGTCTGCCCAGCTGGAAAAAAAAAAGCAAAACAAAATTGGATATAAAAAGACAATTTCCTTGTGTCTGGGAAAGATCTTTTGGTCTTTAACTAATTAATTAATTAATTAATTAAATTTCCTTTCCAGGAAAGGAGATTTTGGTTAGAGATGAAGCCAGTCTTTCCAACTGTAAAGCTTCCAGCAAATGGGCTGGGGAGTGGGGGATGCCCAGGACTGGGTCAGTCACCCCACCTGGATGGATGGACAGATTTCCTGTCTGCTTCCACTTCCCAGCCTTCCTGGTCCCACCATTCCTGCCATCCCAGCTGCATTCAGAGGATGATCAGCATTTGACAGTGATACCTTAGCTTTCCTACCAATGTTTCCCAAAATGGCTTGGAGAAAACACCATCTTCAATTCCTCTCTGTCTCTTCTCAAGGCCAGGTTCTTCCTGCTCCCCATTCCTGCCTCCTGGTCCCTCACCCGGCTCTGGACATGATGAGAGGATTTCTCTCCCCACCCAGGTAAGGAGAGTTTCAGCAGCACAAAGCCAATTTGCTCTTCTCAGAGTTCTGCTTCCCAGCTTAGCTCTGTTACAACCTCCAGCAGGGCTGTTTTTCACCCTTGTATGAGGCTCCAGTTTTGGAAGCTGCTTTGAGGGTGTAAGTAGCCTCCCCTCATTGCATTTAACTGCATAGAAACGTAATTTTTAATGTGCTTTCAGTGCATCAGCAGCCACAGCTTGTCTTGGCAACCTGTGCCAGGGTCTCACTGCCCTCACAGGGAAGAATTCCTTCCCAAAATCTGTTCCAAGCCTGCCCTGTGTCTGTGCAGAGCCATCCCCTCTTGTCCTCTCACTGCATCTGACTGGGTCTGTTTCTCACCATCTGTAGAGCACCACTAATAGTGATTAATTGTTCATGTTTGGAGGGAATTGAAGCTCCCCACGTGTCTGACAGCCTGCAAGGAGCAAGGGACTTTCTGTAGAGGAAAGGGAAAGAAGGAGACAAGCAGATCTCAGCTAAAACTGAGCCCATCACAGCAGAGATCCATCCACTTGCTGTGCTGACTCCAGAAATTGTAAGGATCAGAGCCTTAAAACAAATTCTCACAAACAACACCGAAGGTTAAAGAAATGGCACGTTTGAAGTGGTTTTTTTGGGGACCTCAGACAAAACTTTTACAGGGCTCTGTGAAGCCCCCAGACCTGTGGCAGGCCAGATGTTCAGAAATTATAAAAACATCTCACAGACATATGAAGCAGAATAGCTCCAGTGAGGACACCACTCATCTGCCAAATGAACAAATAAAACCCAGTCAATTTTAATGGTATTGATTTGCAGCAGCCAGGGAGTTCCTGTTCACTGCTCTAGAAAATAGAAAACTTACAACAGCCCTGTGGAATAGGGAAACTGAGGAATAAAGCACTCTGAGCAGGTCTCTTCCTTTTAAGCCTTTTTTCCTCAGCAAATCAGGCTCTACAGTCCTGCTGTGTATGTTATCTGCCTTCCTGTGTCAGCCCTAAAGAAATTTTAGCCCTTTTTAGAGCATTAACCAAATTTGACAAGCAAGGTAAAACCAGAAAGGTATTATGGCATATTAAAGATAAAATTCACATTAAAATACTAGTTGGGAATGGTCCCCAGTGCTTCTGTGATGAGAATGGGGGAGTCTGCAGCTGGTTTCACTTCAGATATTCTCCACTCAAAAGACAGGGACAATATCTGGGCTCCCTCTTTGAGTCCCTCGTCCCTCTGAGCAAGATGCTCTCCAACCCCAAGATCAGGATGGTTCCTAAAGGGAAAAAAGAGCTTTTATTTTCTGCTGATCCTTTTCAGCCCGGAATGGCAAAATGCTGCAGATACCTTAATGTGAGCTAAAGGCTAAGAAAAATTAAAGCACAAGTGGACAAAGAGTGTGGCTTTTATCTTTGCCTTGTTATTCATGCTGCTGTCTTCCTCAGCACTTCTCTCCCATTTGTCTGGCAAATTAAAAACACAAGGAGATAAAATAAAAGGTTTCATTTCCAAAACTGGTGGTTTTTTGGTTTGTGGTTTTTTTTTTTTTATTGTGAATGGTTTTCAAGCCCTTTCTGTTCTGCTGTGGATGGGATTCCTGCAGTCACACTTTCTTCCAAGCATGAAAGGACTTCAAACATTCAAGAGCTGTGCTAAACATTTGCCACATGATGGAGAAAATCAATAATACCATTTTGGAGAAGCCCCAAAGCAGAACAATTCTGATCAACATGCACAGTCCTTGCACCTTGGGATCAGCTCTCTTTTGCTTCTGAGTGCAGAAGTAGCCTGTGAATTTATTGCAGAATAAGCCAATAGTTTTAAAATTGTAACTGTCCCAGTGGATGGGCTGCCCTTGTTCAGAATGGAGTTGTGAGGCTTTCTGTCTTTTCTGTGTTCTGTTCTGCACATCCCAGCTTGGAGATGCCAAGGGATGAGCAGAGACCCATGAAATCCAACAAACCTCCAGTGAAAATGTGATCAGCCAGTGCTGAGCAGCCTCTCGCCCACAGGTGCCAATCGCTGCCTCAGTAGTAAGGAAGGAACAAACACAGATTTCACACATTCATTCTCTCCTTTTTGACATAGACAGTGAAGAACAAAAAGACTCAGAGCCTGTTTTCTAGCTGCAAGGCAAACATTGCGTTCACACCTTTTTTTTCTCCCCAAACAGGATTGCCTTTTCTGTTCTCCTGCCTTTGGGGAATGATCCTTGGCAGATGATGTCCCCCGAAACTGTGCTGTCTAGGAAAGCACCAGCACAGGGTGAAATCACACCCGGGGTGTACAGGATGGTGAGCCTGGGCTGGAGGCTCTTCCTGGGGCTGTTTGGGGACATCAGAGAGGAATCATTCTACAGGAGGGCACTCCTGACCAAGTTCAGGGATGCACGAACATGGATGTGCCATGTCCTGGGGACTGGAAAAAGCCCTGGCTGCCTGCAGCCTGTGCTGGTCATGGACCCTTCAACCAGGAGGTTTTTTATTTATTAACCCCAGCTTTGTCCCCAAAACCTCTGTTGTACAAACACGGTCAGCCCCAAATCACAGAGGCAGGATTTGCCATTCAGCATTGAGGAGATGCTGGCAGAGAATGGAACTTGTCCTGGGGATTTTACACATCTCATTTCTGCCTCTGGAGACCACTGAAGCAAGAGAGGGAAAAAAAGCAAAACGAAACCACATATTGTCTTTATTTTCTCATCGTGTCCAAGAGAGGAGGAATAATGCAAACACCAATAAACCCAATGGCTCTGCTGGGAGAAAATCCTGTTGCGTTTGGAAGAGGCTGTTGACAGATAACTGGAAGCGCTGAAAGCATCGTTTTGTTCGAGTTATTTATAACCACTGACAGTGCTGGAGTTGGAAGCAGATGAAATGGGAGGCAACTGGAGTTTTAAAGCAAACCCTAGGGTGTTTAGGATGGGGATGGGCTGTGCCCCATGCTCTCCTTTAACCACCCCTGAGCCCTTCTCTGAAGGGAAGCAAAGCCACCTTTTATGCCAAATTTCAGGCTGATTTTCTTCGCCGCTTCCTGCACGGCTGGTTGGGTTGGTCAAGCATTATCAAGTGTGAAATCAGCAGAAAAGCCCCCCTCAGACATCTGTCAGCAGCAGGCTGAAAATACAATAAACTGGGCCACTGGGCTGCTGTGCCACACAGCCAAAGAGAAGTTCACATCCCAATGCCAAAAGCTGTTCCTCAGCCTGCTTTGCAGAGGAACTCGTGGGAGAGATGTGCAATGATCCCTGCCAATCTTTATGATCCATGAAATGTTCCCTGTGACCACTTGGGAAAGCGGCCCTCTCCAGCGGGCTCTGTGCAGCTGGACAAAAATAAGCTCATTTTCAAGCTGCTCTGCCCAATTTCTGCTGCCACTTCCAGGGCTGCAGCTCTGCTGGATGAGTCCCTGCCACAGCAGAATGTGGCAGGAAGGGGAGTTTGTTGCACTGGGCAAAGGTTTTTTACATGGTACTGTGGCATTGTTAATCATCAAGTGCCTGAAGGGCTTTTCCAGCATGGAAAATAATCTTTTTTAATGCCAATGTGTTATGGAGAATTTATTTATAAAGTATTCTGGGGGATTAAAGTATATTTTTTCCTTTCTCAGACAGTGGAGCAGAGTGGGCAGAGCATTGCACAGGAGACTCAGTTCTATTTCCATCTCTGACAACAGCATAAAATACATGAGAGGGGCAATTCACTTCACCAGCTGTTAAATGAGGTAAGGAATCTTGCTTTTTATACCTAAAAAAATGTTTTGAGATCCACTGATTTAAAAAAAACCAAAAAACACAACAGATCAACATAAAAAATAAAACCAAGCACTACTAAAGCAAGCTGCTTTAAAGCATTCTGCACACAAATGTTACTCAGAGGCAGCAAGAAAGAGCAAAAGAGTCACTGATGACCTTAAACAACACATAAATAACATTTCAATCTTTTGTCCTGCTTTTCTTACTCAGTCCTTCCCTAAATTTCTGCTTTTCCCAGAGAAAACTCCTGAGTGTGACTTTGTCCATGATCAGATATATTTATCTAAAACTAAGGTTGGGAATGATTTCGATTTTTGGAAAAGCAAACACAAGAATTTTGCAGAGAATCAAACAGAAAATTGAGAGAAAAGCAATCTCTCTCCGCTTTTGTACCGAAGGAGAGAGGTGCTGGAGGCAGAAGGTGAATCACAGCCTCGCAAGAACCTTGGTGGATCTCCTTTCTGCATGTTCAGGTGACAGCAGACCTGGGATGGGCTGAATTTTGGGTGATTCTGCCTTGCAGACAGTGATGGAGGCAGAAGGTGATAGGGGAGAACAGGGAGAGGGAGGTCAGGATGGTCTCTTAGGAGCTCCAGGAAGGAAGGGACCTCTGGGGTCATGGAGTCTGAAGTCCCACCCCATCTTCCAGACCCTGTCAATGCAGTCAGCTCAGTGTCATCCTCAGCCCCCTTAGCCCAGGTGAGATAATGCACATCTCAAAATGCCTCCTTCCTGCAAAACAGAAGACACTGAAGACCAGAAGCAATTAAGTTCCTTGACCTGCTTGGGTATTTTCCTCCTTATTTTTCTCCTTTAGGAGTAAGGAGGTTCTTGTCCAGCAGGAAAGGTTGAAATTGAACTTGGGTGCAAGCACTGCCCCCTGAAAGTGTCAATCCTGTTGTATGTAAGAATCCCAGCATGGATTTGCATTAACTTACTACCTGCTTTCTCTGGAATGATGAAACACATTTCAAATTGTTTCCCTGCAGGTTTTACCCTTTATTTATCCCTTTCAAAATTTCCCCATATGCACACTAAAAGGCTGTTACGATTTTGCTTAAATCAAATTTAATGGAAAAACTTTCAGAGTTCATTAGTAGCTCAGGGACTGTTTTGGGGGCATTTTTGTTGCATGGCCATTTCCCCATTTTGTTGTGGAACTCTAAACTGCTGGAGGGACAGTTGTGATGACTGCCTTGGATGGCTGATGGAGGTGACAAAAGCTTTGGATCTGTGTCAAAGTTTTCACAAGACTGGTTGACTGAAACGATTTAGGGGTATCCAGGGCTATTGATTATCAGTGTATCTGAATAATCAGCCTCATTTTCCAGAGGAAAAGAGCTGCGAAGTACAGCTCAGTGCTTTGTGGCACGCTGCCATCTTCCCAGCTTTTTAATGTCACCAGTCATTGACCCCACAGGGGTCTGCTCAGGGCTGTTGGAGCCCAGACAGTTGGATCAAATCTCACTGCTCTGGACTCTTCTGGAAGTGCTACACGGGCAAACCTCTCCAAAACGGATTCCACTGTGACTAACATGTCCTGGTGCTCAGCTGCTCCATGATATTGGTTCCAATATTTACTCAGGAGCTCCTCAGGGAAGTGAACCTGATTTATTCAAAGCTCATATGCATGGCTCCTAATGAAAATTGTTGCCAGGCTCATCAGCATCAAGAGGATAACTTGAAAACAGAGCACAGCAAGCCTGAGTCATGGTATTTCTTCCATGGGTCCCAGCTTAGGGGAATATGAGACTTCTGTGTGTCTTCCCAGCTGGAAGCCCAGTGAGAGCCCTGACTCCTCCTTCTGCTCCACAATGGGTAGGAGAACCCTACCTAATTTAACTTTTAAATTAGGTCTGTCTTTACTAAAAGAGCTCATGAGAGATAATGCAACTTCAATCTGTGTCTGAAATGGCTTCACACTGAAAGAGAGTGGGTTTAGATTAGATAGCAGGAAGAAATTGTTCTCTGTTGGGGTAGGGAGGCCCTGGCACAGGCTGCCCAGAGAAGCTGTAGCTGCCACATCCCTGGAAGTGTCGAAGGACAGGCTGCACAGCACTTGGAGCACCCTGGGATAGTGGAGGGTGTCCCTGTGTGTTGGTTTAACACAGCCTGGTTTTTAGTGGGGGTGGGAGAAAAGCTGCTGGAAACATCTATGTGCAGCACAGAGCCAATTGCTGAAGGCTCTGACGATGTGCAGCTTACCAGCCCAATTAGACAAGTTGGAAATGCCTCTGTGATGACATATTTAAGGAAGGAAAAACCTGTGGGAAGTTCTCTTTTTTCTTCTCCCGAGGGATGGTGAGGTGGCCACAGGAGCCATCCCAGTGGAGGCTGCCAGAGGCTGCGTAGCCGGGGCCCTCCCGGGGCAGGGACCACGTGGCCAGGGCCATCTCGAGGCCAGGACCATGTGCCCAGGGCCCTCCTGAGGCCAGAGCCACTTGTGTGGTGCCAGGGAGGACCACGTGGCTTGGGCTGACCATGTGGTGCCAGCAAAGACCATGTGGCCAGCAGCAAGAGACATGGCAAGCAGTTCCCCAAAGGCTTCAGCAGTGAATTTCTTCAGCTGTCTAGCATTTTGTGAGAGCTCTGTCTTTCCCATGCAAGCAAACTAAAACAAAGTTACCAGTTTTATAAATATTCACACCTGCATCTTGTTTTTGCCGGATTGTTATGGCTTCAACTAGAAAAACATTCGGGAATGGATGTCTTAGAGTTGGGCCAATCCCCTCAAGGGGTGGATGGCCAGAGAACCAATTACTTTATGCCATTCAACACACTTTTTGCAAACTAACATATAAAAGCCTTAGGAATAAAACATTAAACTGGCCCTTGCTGCCATTTCTACCTGACCCTGGACTTCGTGTGGTTTTTCTACGCATCCGCGTTGCAGCAGCGACACTGGATGAGATCAACCTCTCAACTGCAGCTCACAGACACCAGCTTTCTTCCAAGTCAGAGAAAAAGGAAAAGTGAGGACGTGAGGAAAACCAACATGGCAGCACCAAGGTCAGTGAAAAAAAGGAGAGGGAGGAGGTGCTCCAAGTGCCAGAGCTGAGATTCTCCTGCAGGCCGTGGTGAGAACTATAATATAACAAATTGTTTTCCCTATAATTCATGAGGTGTATGGGGGGTTGCAGAGATCCAAGAGCAGCCCATGAAGAAGAGTACTCACACTGGAGCATGTGGATGCTGAAAAGCTGTAATTTGTAATCAAACAGAGAGAGATGACCCTTGCTTTTAGAGATAGAGGAAGAGAGCCTTCGCTTCCAAACTGGAACAGCTCATCCTTAAAAGACTGAACCCCATGAACTAGAATGACCCACGCTAGGCAGCTGTGGGAAGACTGCTTGGCCCACGGGAGGGACTCACATTGCAGCAGGTTCAGGCGGGACTGCTGCTTGTGGAAGTTAAAACCATGCTAGAAATGTTCACAGAGAATTATCTCCTGTGGGAAGGATCCCACAGCACAGCAGAACTCTTTACCTTAAGCATACTGAAGAAAGATTTTTAAGTGAAATTCTGACCAAAACCCCGTGGTTTTTATCTTGTGTGGTCAATGTAAAGAGGAAGGGACTGGGAAAGAAAGGTGTTCTGAAAGTTTGCTTTCATTTTCATTACCCTTTTAACTTTTAACTCTGTTAATGAAAATTTTCTTTATACTGTTGAAGTTTTGAACCTCTTTTGCCTTGAAGTGGGTTGTTTTTAATAATCCTTATCTCAACTCATGAAGTTTTCAATTCCCCCTCCGCTGCTCAGCTATAGCAGAGAAAAATAAGTAGATGGTTTTATTCGTGTGTGCCTGGTGCTTAGCCAGCCTCAAACCCACAACACCCTGCTCATGGAAGAGGGAAGGAGATGATATTTAGGTTCCCATCCAACCCAAGCCATTTTGTCATTCTGTGATTCTATAAACAGGTCACTGCATGCTCTGTTGAATTCCTTCTGCTGTGCCCTTTAAAGAGCTGCTTGAAGAATTGCTTGACACAAAGGGAGTTAAAAGTCGAGAACCTACCTCCCAGGCACATGGCTTTTGCCAGAAGCCCTTCAGATCTTTTTAACTTTCACAGTCTTTCAAGTTTTTGAGCAAAAGTTTTATTAAAATGCTATAACTATTATGCTGGCTGGCATCTTGTTGCTCTGCATTGCCCATGTGCCCTTTTTCTTACAGTTTTTATCTGATGATGTGATTAATAAATCATGCTTTTTTGAAGGCATTTCACTCTTGACATTGGGCTCTCTAAATGATCTGTAACCCAAGACCTTTTGCATCTTCAGCCTCCTCTCGAGGCTATCATTATATACAAGGCAGGGTTTTTTCTGCAAATTGCTCCCATGGATTTGGCTATTTAATAGTGACTGGGTGACACTGAAGTGCTCAGATAAGAATTCAGCTGTTCTCTGCTGGACTGTGACACTCTCTGTCCTCCAACCAAATGGCCTCTGTGACAGGGCACTGTTTCATCTTCTGTTGATAGCCATAAATCCATGGTTGAATGTTAATGGCACTCCAAGTTTCAGAGTTGGCTCAGCCTGTTAAATTATTAGCAAAAGGCACAGATTTCGCAGTGGATTTGACACAGCTCTCTCCTTGGAGAGCAGAGCCACAAGGGTTATCTCAAATCTGCCCAGGAAAGGATGCTCAAATAAAGAGCATGGTTGTATCCCTTTGGACTAAGCCAAGCACGCTACCACAGGATTCCTAAAATACTTAGGATTACACCCTTATCTTATTTATCTTTAGAGGAACTTTGCATAACTTGAAGTCAGCAAACATATGGTTTATTTTGCTTAACTTGTCATTAACATAAACCTGTTCTCAGTACTAGGAGAGTCATTGGCTTGATGTGACACTGAAGCCTGAGAGATGCTGCAGTTTTGGACAAGTTTAACATAATTGAAAAACTTTGGAATGCTTTGGTTCTGTCACTTGCTTAAGTAGACTCCGCTAAAGTAGACACTGATTATTCTCTCTTCCCCTCCCAGCACTGTTACCTCAGTTGCTCTATCACCTTGACATCTCTGATAAATGGGTATAAATGACAAATGCTAATAAATTCCAGTGCCATTCACATGGGTCAAGAAAACAAGCAAACAGCAGATTAATACAACTGAATCAGATACTGCTCGCAGAATAATTAAAGTCTTGAAACACAACCTCTCTGCGTTTTTAATAATGAATGTTTGTAAATCACTGTTGCCACATGAGATCATTCAGCATCTCTTCTGCCTTATAACTTTCAGCCTAATTTTAGTAATGAGTGTTTTTCCAGTCAAACAGTGTTCCTTAGATTTAAAGTTAGCAGATTAATATGCACATCAAAAATAAGTACACACCTCTAATATCTCCCCAGTGACCAGGTTTTACTTTGCCTGACTGAATTGTTATGTATAATTAATATTGGTGTGATTACAGTTTGCCATATTAAATGATGTGCCTGTGGAGGAATAACAGCTCCACAGAAGTTTGTTGCAGGCAGGAGCAATGTAAGAATTCTTGGTGATTTCCTTCTACCTGCTGCAGCTTCTTTGTCTCCAGATCAATAATTTTGGTGAGGTCTAATAGGTAAGTGGTGTTGATAACCCTCCAGCTGGTCCGTGTCAAAGCCACAACATCAGTGCAGGAATTCATCCCTCTCTAGAAGCTGTAGGATGCCAGAAGTGCTCTCAGGGTGCCAGACACTGGGTGAAACTTCACCAGCTCTGGTAGATCCAGATGTCCTCTGTAGTGTCATTCTTCTAAAAAGATAACCCAAGCTAAACAAATTTACCATTTGATTTTTAGCATTTAATTTTTATTAATAATATTCCTGTGCTATTCTATTTGCCAGAGGAAGTGGCAACAATTGTGGCAATATAAGAAATAGTCATAGATTTGATGGAGTCACCATCCCTGGAATTGTGAAAAAAGTGCGGATGTTCCACTTGAGGATATGGCTTAGGGGTGAACAAAGTGGTGGTGCTGAGTTGAAGGCTGCACTTTATGATCTTCAGGTTTTTACCACCTTAACGATTTTATGAGTCTGTGATTCTATGATTTGATTCTCAGAGAAAGCCTTTGCAGCGTCCTGTGCCTCTGTTTCCACTCTGGTGGACCCCAGTTTAGGAACTGAGAGGAATTTGTGAACATAATGCAGTGGGTTGGCACTTCAGAGGTGCTTCTGCCATGAACAGCCTTGGAGTTTCTGCTGGTCAGGTTCCTAAATCACAGCCCCAGTGCTCCAGACCATCTGTGCCCTGACCATCACAGGTCCCATTCCTGTTGCTGTAATTCCAATTATGAGTATTTTTACCATCTCTCTTGGTTTTCAGTTACACATAATGATCTCCACAAAGATGTGCAGTTTATTTATAGCTTATAAGGGACCCAACAATGCGAGGCAGACTGCACTAAAAGAAGCAGCTTGTTCTCACTTTTTGTTCTCCATCCTTTTGTTTGCTACACAATCAAACGTGTTTTTGCAGCCCTTTTGAATTTTCCAGACTGTTAACTGCCCACAATTGTATTTTCTGAGTGAGCCTTGTAACTTCTTTGTAAAAAACTCCTCTATAACACCTTTTACGTGTACAAAGACTTCTTCTTCCTTGCTATCACAGCAAACACCCTAAATTGTGCAAAAATGGGAGGTCAAGTGTAAGAACTCTGACTGTTCTCACCTTGTTCTTCACCAGCCAAACAAGAAGTTGGTCTCGTCTTCTCCCTCCTCCCATGTCTTCAGCTACACCACTGCAAACACAAAATTGTTTTGTGTTTGTTTTCCATACCCCTCCTGCCTTTCCCCGTGTCTCTCTATCCAGCTCTAGGAGCTAAGACCTGCTGAGATTTCTGGATGCTTTCTGAGTGGTTTTTTAACTCCTCGTGTTCTTAAAAGCCTCACTGCCACTGTAGAAACCGAGACCATCCCCTTTTATTTTTCCTTGACATCACTTTCTCCACCAACCCCCACTTTGCTTTCAGCAGGCTACAAACACATCTCCATCAGTACTAAAAAATGCCCCCCTTACCAACTCTGGGCTAAAGCAGAAAGCTCCCAAAGGAATGTGCTTCACTTTTTTGTGTGTGCTGACTCAGTGTTGTGAAGTTTTCGGCATGCCCACGTCTGGAAGGCATTTTACCCAACGCAGATGCTTTCCTGCAGTAACTCCATGAGCTTTCTCCTGGTGCTGCTGCAAGTTCTGTCAGTGTCAGTGCAGCAGGGCTGGCACTGGGTGATTATGCAAATAAAATCCCGAATTACCAAATTGCAATCACAGTGCAAGTGCTGTTAGCACCTGATTCATCCATCACTACCTTATTAACCACTCTGATTACTGTGAGCTGTGAGAAAACCCTCTGATCTGTGTCTAAATACAGCCATCATTTTGGAGGTTCCATATTGGAGCCACATGGATCAAGTAATTGTTTCCTAAGTGAAAGCAGAAGGCAGCATGTCCCCTCCTGCACCATCAGCCAGGTCAGAGACATACCAGTGAATAAACAGCCTGGGAGAGCTTTTTTTTAATCACTGCCACATTTGGAAACAGCCTCTACTATTAGATATCACTGAATCAAAGAATTATGGAATGGTTTAGGTTGGAAAAGACCTTAAAGATCATCTCATTCCACCCCCTGCCATGGGCAGGGACACCTTCCACTGTCCCAGGTTGCTCCAAGCCCCATCCAGCCTGGCCTTGGGCACTGCCAGGGATCCAGGGGCAGCCACAGCTTCTCTGGGCACCCTGTGCCAGGGCTCACCACACTCAGGGAATAATTTCTTCCTAATATCCCATCTAAACCTACTCTCTTTCAGTGTGAAGCCATTCCCTTTGTCCTGTCACTCCATGCTCTTGTAGAAAGTCCCTCTCCATATATATATATATATATATATATATATAGATGTATCTGCTGCAACTGTAAACTGGGTGACACATCCCAGAAACAGGCTGCTCTTTGTCTTGGGAATATTTAGTGTTCCCAAAATGTGATGCAGCTGCCAGAGTTCTTGATCTCAGTGAATTCCAGTTCCTCTTTTGCCTTTTTGGTTCACTTTCTCAAAAAAATACTTTGCTTGAAGCAATCTATTGTAAAGCAATCAACCCAAACCCATTTTTTTGTCTTTTCAGTGCATATATAAATATATGTGTACAGACATAATTCCTCCTTATATGCTTTGCTAGGATTTTCAGCACAGTGGTAGAGAGCAGGAATGATTCTTACTGAATTCGGGTTCTGCCAAGTTTTTGTGATACTTTCTGGCTTCCTGGATTAGAAATGTATGTTTGTATGTTGTATGTATGTTGTTCTTTACTGGCTCCCTCTGAATCCCAGGCAAAAAAATTTTCAATAATTATGGAGAAACCTGTTAAAAAAGCAACAACAAAAAATTGTTTAAAATATTTTCGAATTGTTTGTGGATCAAAAAATATTTCAGACAACTCAGGTTGTTTCATCTCCTTTAAAATCCAGAGTATTTATTCCTTTAGGCACTGCATTCCTTTTTCCCTGCTAGACAGCTGATGTGTGTGATTTGTGTATCTGGGTTAAGTTGGTTTATCTGAGAATTTTAGAGGGAATCAAAGGGCAAAATGTGTTCTGACGCTTAATTTTACAAGTACATTTGTTCTGCCAAACAATTCATTCTTTAAATTCTTCCAAATGGGAAATCATGCTTTCTGGCCCATGAGCAGACTCGTTATTTCTGACCATAGGGTATGAAAAATAACAGCCCTTTCTGCAGCTATCAGTTCATGTGACACCTATAATTTACAGCATTTATAAATACGAATGGCATCAGTGCCAGGTGAGGTTTCCAAAGGGCCTGGGAATGGGATATGCTTTGGAAAGGCTTCTGAGCAAGGATCACAGACAAATCTGTTTAAGGGACATGCCTGGCACAGTGTCTTGAAAACTTTTCCTCACCAAGGTAGCACTGCTGGACTCAGCAGTTCCACATGTCTGGGTAAGGGCTGGCAGGATTCACCCCTCCTTAAATTCCTGCATTTTTACAGAGCTGTCTGGACATGTAGGAACAAGATCTAACTATAGCTGCCTCAGTTCTGCTGTTCATGCCAATCAAAATAGTCAAGGACTTGGGACATTAGCACCCTGTTATCTCTTTGTCTGTACATATTGCAATCTGTACAAAAGGGGAATTAACTCTTTCCCTCTTCCTTCCCATCCTTTTTTTTTTAATTTTCTTTAATAATTCTGCATTTGCAATCCATTTTTTTCAGCATCTTTACCTTGTATCATTTGAATTTTTGGCTTTGGGGATTATCACAGGATTGAAATGACCTCAATATTCACCCCTTCAGCCCCTCGAAGCACCATTGAAAAAACCAGAGGTGAAAAAAGCAATAATCTCTCCATGGAAGTACTGCAGAGTCATCTGGGCATGGCCCTGAGCAACCTGGTCTGGTGAAACCTGCTGACTGGGTGGTCTCTGGAGGCCCCTTCCAACCTAAAACTTGAAGTTATGGTGCTATGAAATTCCAGTTGAACCCCATTTCCCCTCACAGCCAATACCAGCGTGTTGGGCAGACATCCTCATTCCCAGTGGAGTGAATGGGACCTAAGAAATGTGGTCAAATGAACGTGGCACTGTGCCTAAATTTTAAATCCTTGTTCACCTTGAGCTGCCTGCAATCCCCTTCATAAAAGGTGGCATCACCCAGAATTTGGGAGAGCAGCTGACCAGTCAAAAATTGCTTTTGTGTTACCCATTACCACCAACAGTCCTCTGTCATCTCCTTTCTGAATTAACAGCACAGCTCATCACAAACCAGAAATATTCTGTGGACCAAAGTCACCAGAATGTCTGTGTCAAAATCAACCATCTCATTAGACAACCTTCCCACTGTCTCTCTTGGCTCCTTTTTTGGTTACTATCCAAATTAAAAGTGTAATAAGAGGTAATAAGAATACACCAAACCCTGAAAAGTCATAGAATGTGGATTTATTAAATTAATTTCCAGTAGACTCACAGCAATATGATTACACACATTTTAAGAGTGTTATGTCATATTAAAATGGTTTAAGAGAGAAAAATAGTTGTTATAAAGATGATTGATTTTTATTTACAGCCTGGTGCATTCCCATCTCTGCAGGGCACTTTCCTCCTTCCCAGCAGTGGGAATTCCTGACAAATGTTGCTCGTGTGCTGCTGTCATTCATCCATTCTCCTGTGTCACCCAGCTGATTATTTCTCCTGGGGCTGGAATTTTACATTTGGCCTTATTGAATTTGATTTTCTTTTTTTCCAGATGATTTTTCCAATCCAGACAATTTAGCATTTCAGTCTCATCCTTCTGCATGGGCATATGGATTGCAAATGTGATCAGTCTGTAGAATTTCAAACTTATTAATAAAAATTGTTGACTGGTACCTGCCCTGTGGAGATTTATGCTTTTGTTTCTTAATATATCATTGTGGTCTGATAATTCTCAGAGAATAATTATTCATGTTTTGCTATTTTTCAGTCAAATTCCAGTACAATAAATAGCAGCACTATCTAATCTTCAATTCTCAAAATTGCTTAGGACAATTTTTAGTAAATAATGTCCAGACCTTAAGTCATATCTAATATCTATGGGGGTTTTTTCCAATGCTCTAGGCCTATTGTTTTGTCAAAAAAATGAAATTGAAATTCTCCAGCATAGGTTGTCCTTAAAAAAAATTAAAAGTTTTGGCTGTTATTCATCCCTCTGTTGTCTTCTTTGTGCTTAAAGACTGAGGATTTATTTCAGGATTATTCTGACAATCGGAATGGTGCTGACTCACTGTATTCTTCTTTCCAAAGATTGGCACCATGTAATTCTTTTCCCATCCCGTGTTCCCAAAGGTCATTCCCATAACTCTGTGGGTTATTCCAGTTACCTCCCATAATGCACACAGGTGAACGTTGTCAAGTCCAACCTTTGACAGCTTCCTTATACAAATATTTTTTTTCTTCCCATTTTAGTGTGACTTACTGTTTCTTTTCAGTAGTGTTAATTCTGACAAGTAAGTTTCTTACAACTTCCGTGAGCCATTTACCATGTTGCAATAGTCTCCATGTCTTCCTTTAACAGAAATTTCCTCAGGCATTGCCAGTTCTCCACAATTTTTCAGCTTAAAATGTTCCCTTCTGGG
This sequence comes from Rhipidura dahli, assembly GCA_013399225.1. Classification (NCBI taxonomy): domain Eukaryota; kingdom Metazoa; phylum Chordata; class Aves; order Passeriformes; family Rhipiduridae; genus Rhipidura; species Rhipidura dahli. The sequence continues at coordinate 280,435 of VXAC01005959.1, forward strand.
TCTTAACTTCTTCCATTTCAGCAAATGCATTTTTCTGAAGACCATCATCAATATCTTGCCCTTTTTACCTAAGGCTCATCCAATGCTGATTTAGTCTCATCCTGACTCTCCCCTTTCATTGTGTTCTCAGTCTGTTTCTACCTATTCTAATAAAAGTCTTCATATCTCTTTTTTTTCTTTGCTTGGATTTGTTTGGTTGGTTTGGTTTATTTTTTTTAGCTCCCCATCAAAAATTGGGGCTTGTTAGTGTCCAGTTTCCCAGGTTCTTTATAAACCCTGCTGTGCTCTCCTTTCCAGACATGTCAAAGAATTCCTTTCATGCATCCCCCAGTTGCTACAAAAAGATATCACTGTAATTAATTCAGCTAATTTTCCAGAAATGGATTCAAAGCTCTATTTCACACTGAGAGTTGGAAGATAGTTTTGGCACTTGATGAAGATGTCATAGAAACACAGAAAGGTTTGGGCTGGAAGGGACTTAAAGCCCATCCAGTTCCCACCCCGTGCCATGAGCAGAAACACCTTCCACTATCCCAGGTTGCTCCAAGCCCCGTCCAGTCTGGCCTTGGACACTTCCAGGCGTGGGACAGCCACAGCTTCTCTGGGCACCCTGTGGTCTCACTGCCAGCTTTTGTTAAGCAAAGAGTCACTGCCTGTGAATTTTGATAAAATCCTTCAGCTTTCTGAGTTTTTTAGGTGATTCATGCTCCTCTCTTCTCCTTGATTTGAACACATCCAGCTAAAAAAAAAGTGCTTTGAATGGAGCGTCCACAATGATTCACTGTGATTGCCAAGACTTAGAGGCAAGAATGCAATACAAATGTACAAAATTAATAAGCCAGCACTGGTCAGCTTGTGTAAGAGTGTTTGGATGAACACCCCATTAATCTGAGTATGTATCACACCTTGGCATGTCCTGCTTTGGCTACACATCCCAATTCCATGACCATCACTGGGATTTGCCACTGTGGAGCCAACCCACTTTCTGGAGAGAGAAGCTCCAATTAAGCAAATCTCTCAGCTGTGTAGTCTTTCCTGATAGGAGCACGCTGCTTTGAGCACACTGTTTGGAAGGATATAGCTTTGCTTTGGGAAAGTCAGCACTGCAAGAATCCACCCAAGCTGTCCAGCAGATACTTAGGAATTAAGCATGTCATGTGAGAAGGAAACAACACATTTTCTAATCTTTGCCAACCGCAGGGAGATTCATCCCTCTTACGTTTCATGTCCTGAGATGATGACCACGATAAGAACTGACTTAAATCCCAGAGACCTTGTTTTTGCTTGCAAATTGGCTTAAGATCATCCCCTAGTCAGGTAATTGAACCATTTATGTGTCTTGGCTGAATCCCAGTCCGGGTTCATCTCTTATGAAATTATTCCAGGTCATTAACCAGTCTGGTGATCCTGAAACAGTCATTATGGGAAAATACAACGCTTACGTCCAGAAAAGCAAAGAGGACCAAGGCAGACTTCAGATAAGAGCTTTAGACCCTTCCTCTTAGTCTTGGGACAGCTCTGTCAGTCTGCTTCCCAAAACACTGTCCCAGATTCCTCTCCCTTCAGCCTGGTTTATAGAGCTGAGCACCCACTGAGCCTGCCATGAGGTCAGGAGTGCTACCAGGACAGTCCTGGCATCCACTGAGCCTATCACTCTTGACCTAGATCATTGTTTGGAGTAGATCAGGGGTTGGAAGGGGCAGCATAAGTTAGTGACACACATCAGCCCTAACAGGGCACTGCTGAGGTGACAATTTGGTTCACCCACGTGGCAGAAAGGCATCAAAAATGTGCATTTTGTTGAGAAGGGCTCTCCATTGGTGATGTTCCTGGAGATGACTTTAAAATTGTCTTCTTTGTACAGAGTCATTGAGAGCCAGAACATGGCATGAAAATATGACCCGTCCTCCAGCCCATTCCCTCAGTCTACCATTGCTTTCAACTCAGAATTTCCTGATTTATGGAGTGCCACGATGGTCTGTGTTTTCTTTTCCACTGCTAACTTTCATGGTGCTTGTTGTTTTACCCTATTGAGCTCTGGGCTGATTTATAGAAATACAAGGTATTTATGGAATTACCTATTATAGAGCCAAGAGCTCATGGCATTTTGAGGTATCTTGTGTGAAAGGAGATAATTTCTTCAGCTCCTGAGCTGACATACCTGAAGGCATCACTCCAGCTGGATGTATCACACTGTTCTGCATTCAGCTTCAGCTCTTCGAGTTGCTGTAACAAAACCCCAAATTAGTTTTTTTCCTTCATGAACCCAGCTCATTACTTTTAAAGAATTAGCAATGCCCATGGAACTATTCAAAAACAGTTACACAGACTATGAATGTGAAAGGGTTTTTTACGCAAAATTCTGCCACCAGGCCCCTTCTTCGCCAGTTCCATGGGTTTTTGAGTTTCATTGCATCAACATCACGAACAGAAGGTGAATTCAAGAAGAATTTCTTCCCAGAAAGGGTGGTTAGGCATTGGAACAGGCTGCCCAGGCAGGTGGCGGCCACTTCCAACATCAGTGGAAGTGTTCAAGAAATGAGCAGCGGCACCCAGTGCTCCGGTCTGGTTGGCAAGGCGGTGTTTGGTCAAAGGCTGGACTCAATTATGGGGATTTTTTTCAACCCTTTGGATTCTCTGAAGCCTGGTGGAAACTCAGGAGACCCTAAGTTTCCTCTACACGTTAGCAGAGTCCTGCTGCTTGGCCTGTAGCAAATTGTTGTATCTCTGGTTTTCCTCCGACAATTTCAGTATTCCATTTTCACCGGAAAGTCTGTGGGGAAGAGATTAGTGAATCATCTCATGCAATGACCTCACTCCTCCTCTTTCCCCAGTATGAACAGGAAGAATGGCCTTGCTGGGATGAGAAAAAAGTCTAGAGAATTTTCTCTGGCAGTAGCAACAGCCTAGGAAAGAGCCTAAGAGCAGAGCAGGCGAGTGGTTACACACCTGTGTTCTCTGCTGAGTACTTACCATCTGTGCTCTCACCAGAGTGTACAGGGGCATCCTCCTCCTGCAGCAGGAGACAGAGTTGATGTCATAGAATCATAGAAAAGTTTGGTTTGGAAGGATCCTTAAAGAGCATCTCATTCCACACCCCTGCCATGGACAGGGAAACCTTCCACTAGACCAGTTTGCTCCAAAGCCCAGCCTGGCCTAGAACAAGGAAGGATCAAGAACAAGATCCAAAGATGGAGCACCCACAACTCCTGTTATTTGTCTCTGTCTTTGGTATCCTCACCAGCCCTTTTTCTGTCCTTTAATGCATTTCTTGGCCGTTTTGGCAGAATTTTGCTTTTACAGCTAATCTGCAGCCAAAAGAATATCCAACCATAGATAATCATTATTTGGCAGCTGTGCCATAGCCATCACTGTCAAGATGTATCCACCGAGCAGGAAAATCCAGAATTTCTCACTAGTACAGTACTGCACCCAGCTGCTCCATAAAATAAGAAATGAACAGAGGTGGGCCACTCTTTAACAAAGAGATTTTCATATATTGTTGTGCTGAAAATACACAAGTGGGTGCTAAGAGCTCTCCTAAACAAATTATTTTCCTAGGATTCAACAAGTTATCAACATTCATGCTAATTTTGCTCACATTCACACTCTCTCCTGACTCCTCAGCACTGTGCTAAGGTCACCCCAATACATGGAATTATTTGGGATGAGGAAGCATTCCTGGGTGGTGAGGACCTGAGCTGCGATCTGTGTTGGTTCTAGGAACTGGCTGTGATATTCTCCATAAACAAATACAACCTAAGGCAAACATTTGCTCCTCACACTTTCTCCAGCAAACACAGCTTCAAACATCAGGAGGGAAAAACAAACTCCATGACCAGCCTCTCAGCTTTCCATAACTTCTGCATTCATTTTTCATGTTTTATTTTCCCTCATCCTGGAAGCAAAGCAAAGCAGCAGAAAGCATTAGCATCTAACCACAGTAATTTCCTGAATTCCAGAGAACTGCTGTCAAAACCAAGGATTCACTCACTGCTGGAACATCTGTATCAGATTACTGCATTCCCCTGTTCGCTCCTGCATCGTGGCCTGCAATCAGCTGCTGCTCCAACCCAGAAGCTGGAAAAAAAATGTGCTGGGTTCCTACTGCTTTTCGACGTATTGTCACTAATTTCTCTCTGCCTGCTTCCCAGATTTCCGCCTCTAATCTGCACCATTTTCTCCCACTGGCTGTCAAGCTGCTGATAACACACAATTTTCCAGAAATGCATCTTAATTCTTTTCCTCTCTGTATATTTTTATTTCAGTCTGTACTAAAAATAATGATGATGGTTTTAATGATGACTGATTCTTTGACCTGATTCAGCTCTTTATGTAGCTGACGCAAGCAGATTATTCATTGTCTTCTCCAAAGCATTCTCCATGAGTCTTTGGGAGTCACATCTTTTGTCTGATTGACTCATTAGATCTCAAGATTCCTGATCACCAAGATCAGAAAGATTAATTTGGATAGGTCCTTCTGGGAGTTTGCTCCTGATTTATATGTCAAAGCTGGGTTTCTCTTGGAAAATACTAACACAGACTGACCCTATGGATTACCCACCAGAAGAAATCATGACCCTACCAAATGCCCTGAGGTGATTTTTAAGGTCCCTTCCAACCCAAACCACAATTCTATGACTTCATGACTTCCAAGGAAATGCTTGAAAAAGAAGAAGAAGGGACAGATATGGGATATCCCCAGGCAAAGGTGGTTTCTGTTAAATGGTGGCTCTTTGCACATTGGTGTTGTCAAAATATCCTCAGACTAAAATTAAACTCTCTCAGACTACACAGCCTGCAGCCTTGAGGGGCAACTGAGCCTGGCTCACCAGAGAGGACGGTGACCCAGGAAATCTAAATGTAGAGACAGAAAATTTGGCTCCTTTCCCTGAAGGATCTTGGTTAATGCCTTTGTTTCTTTGTCTTTTAACTGTGGGATAATATGCAAAATATTTCTGAAATTTCTTTCCAACCCCTTCATTCCACATGGAAAGTAGAGTTTGAAAATACTTTTCCATACTTGGAAAATGAGGCAACCTCCTCACCAGTGGGAGATCTGACCCCACTTTTGGGGTTTGGATCTGGCACCCTCCTCCCTGGCAGGTCACAAAGTAAGGTGTGTGCTACAATCACTGGGTGGTTGCTTGAAAAGTTTCAGCTTTGTGTTTAAAAGGTCACCCAACGGTGTTGCCCAAGGTCCCTTGGAGCAACACAGAGGAGCAGGAGGTGACCATCTCCCCTTCTCAGCAGCCATTGGTAAGGCTACTGAACTTCCACAGAACTTGGGAACCACCTGGAAGATTCCCAAACCCCATCAAAGTCCATTTGCAGAAACAGGACTTGTACCAAAATGCAAAACCACCAGTGAAGAAATTTGGAAGCTGCAGCTCCGTAGCATTTCCCACCTGAAAAGCCATCCTTCTAGTGGGAAGTCTGACTCAAGGCATCTCATTTAAGCTTTGCAAGGGCATCCTTGCTGCATCCTTGGATGGGCACTCACCTGGAAAACACATCAGCATATGGCCCCTGGCTCCCAAAGCAGCTGCTCTTCCAAGCTCTGGAGCCTCAGGCATGTTTTTCTCTATCCACTGCCTGTTCTTCTCTTGCCAGCAGAAAGCCCTGCCCTAGAAGGCCAAGTTCACTGGCTGCAATGACAGGGCAGCCCAGGATCACTTGGGAACAGCTCACAAGAAACTGATGCTGCCATTCAAATACCAGAGCCATTGCATTAAGGTCATTCCTTTAGCAAAATGTCTCTTAACAGGCCTCCTCTGACCCGTTCACCTCCAGACTGGAGAGCTCTCAGTAATGTGGTTTCGCTTTTACTGGCCAGGACAAATCTCTTGTTCCCTTCTGACTTCTAAATCAGAAGTGCAGCTTTGCAGTCACTCAAGAGCCAGGGGAAGAGAACAAGGCAATCCCACATGTGCCCTGCTAAAAAGCAAACATCTGGCTAATGCCTTCACATGGCCATTGCTACTCCGGTTGCTAAATTCATTACCCTTTTATCTCTGTGGGTTGCAGCAGATTCAATATTCAGGCCAGCAGCTAGAGACATTATTCAAAATACATCTCAAATCTGGGTATTTACTCAGGTGCAATGTCTTTATTGGAAATAATATTCCCAGACTAAGCAACATTAACATCACTCGAGGGGACATTTCTTGTTGGATTAATAGGGAGATTTGCAGAACATGAAGGTTCAAGTAAAAAGACCCAGAAATGTATTTCTGACTTTCATGGGAATGTCAGGGGAGGCTGAGCTGATCAATGAGGTGCTGGAACAGGGATAAGGAGATGTTCTCCTGCTGGCAGTGCTGCCAAAGTGGAAAGGATTCCACTTTGTGATGGATTACAATTAATCTGAACAAAAAAAAGCCAGGCATTACAGAAGAGTTGTAACTCTCTCAGCTCATAATTGCCCATTGCTGTAGAGTCAAAGAGGTCCTGAAGATTCTGATGCAGAGAGATGGCTGAGCTCAGTCCTACCTTTGCTTTGAAAAGAAAACAGAGAAACCACCACCAGGAAGTAGGAGACACACAAAAAATGGGTGACTGAAGACATCAGTGTCAGAGAAATTGTCAAAGCTTTCACAGAGAGCCACCCTCGTGTCATGGCTGCACCTCCACCCCACGTCCTTGCCAACAGGTCATCAGCTTCAAGCACACCTTTTATTGACTCCTATCCCAAGGTGGACATGAGGTGAGGAGCCCATTCAGGGGGTGAAGTTCCTTAATGCCACAGAAATATGTGGGTCTGGCATTTATTTGTCATCCTTCAGTATTTTAGGTGGCTTATTTTAAAAAAAAACCACCAAGGCCTCCACACATTGAACCCAGACCTTTTTAGTCAGCCACGAGGTAGCTCCTAAAGCAACTCTGGTTGATTCTTATTGAAGGCAAAGTTGAGGAACACCACCCAGTTTGCAGAGTCTAATTTTAGTCTGAGCCTGTGCCACCATCAGAGGGGCTTTGGTTCAGGGCTCATTCCATACCTGCCATCATCCTTGGTCTGGATTTCTGACTGGTAGGAAACATACAGTAATGGCAAATAAACACTGACATTTTGGTGAAGAGAAATTTCTCAAAGAAACAAAACTGCCAACAGAAATATTTTTCTGTGATAACAGAGCAATTCTTTGTTGCAATTTTGACCTTTTGTAGCATTTTTATTTATATATTTGGTTCTGCTGTGATTTATCTTTTATGCTGTTATTTATTTCATTCTATACATCAGTGACTGCTCTTTTTACACCATCATTAGCAATTGTTCTGCTAATTGCTAATTCTTTTAGTAATTCTGAAGTAACTTGCCTTATGTTTTGCTCATTCCTCCCTGAAAAAAAATGTGTTTTGAAATGCGGATCTAAAATGTTCTGCTTGGTGTTGGAGTGTTTTATTATATGACTTTTAACAGAGCAAAAGGCAAAAAAAAGAACATCCCTGAGGAATGCTTCATTTTGAACACATCAACATTCCCACTGAAATAACAAACATGTCCCACCACCCCTATAAACCACACTTATCTGCTTGTTCTATCTACCCATCCCACCTGCCTCAGCCTCCCAGACAGCAGCAGGGCACTCTGAGCTCTTCCCCTTCCACACAAAAAAATCTCTCCTTGGCTCCTGCCCAGTGGATCAGGCTGGGACTGAGACATGGGGTGGAGACCTGCACCTCCTAAATGCCCACATTCCTTGTGTGTCCCTAGGCACTCATGGCTGATGGTCTGGAAGGTGCTTTACCACCTCCCTTTATGCCCTGGAAGGTGCTTTGCTACTTCATTTTATCCCCCTTTTTGTCCAGAGTTTGGAGGGGCTCCAATTTGCTTCAGCCTTGCTCCTCCACTTGCCGTGTCAGCTTTGGATCCAGGAAGCCAAAATAATTCCTGGTTCTCAGAGAGCTCACTGTAAATCACAGCAGAGATCTGCCAAAGCACCTTCCCTGCACTGAGAGCATGGTCAGAAAGGAGTTAATGAGTTTGGCAATTCCTTTCCCAGGGGAGGGCATTGAGACCCCACCTGCACTGCTGTGTCCAGCTCTGGGTTCCTCTGCACAGGAAAGACACAGACCTGTTGGAGGGGGTCCAAAGAAGGCCATGGAAGTTCTCCAAGGACTGGACTAGCCCAGTTATGGAAACAGCCTGAGAGATTTGGGATTATTCTGTCTGGAGAGGCTTAGAGCCCCATCCAGTACCTCAAGGGGCTCCAAGAAAGGAGGAGAAGGACTTTGGACAAGGGCCTGGAGGGACAGGACAAAGGGAATGGCTTCACACTGACAGAGGACAGGGTTAGATGGGATATTAGGAAGAAATTCATCCCTGTGAGGGTGGGGAGACCTTGGCACAGGGTGCCCAGAGAAGCTGTGGCTGCCCCTGGATCCCTGGCAGTGTCCAAGGCCAGGCTGGACAGGGCTTGGAGCAACCTGGGACAGTGGAAGGTGTCCCTGCCCATGGCAGGGGGTTGGAAAGAGATGGTCTTTGATGTCCCTTCCAACTCAAACCATTCTTTAATTCTTTTTCCATTTTTTTCTATTCAGTTGCTCCAAAATTAAATTAAAAACCTGTAAGAGGAAGGTAATAAATTGCTCTCTGTATCAGCTGGCAAGAAGCAAAGAAAGTTTAGACTAGACCAGAAACCTTCCAACCAGGAGGACAGAGAGTCCATTGAAGGAGGAGAAAGCCACCATGAAGGGAAGTTTTGGAATTAGACAAATCCATCTTCAGGAAAGGGGCTCGGACCAGATCTCCATTGTCCTTCCCATGTGTGCTCTGGGATCACAGCACTGCAGCAAGGGAGCAAACAGTTAAAAACCAAACCATACCCAGAGCAGCCACATTCAGATGAAAAGGAGAAAACTGGGAAAAAATAGTAAATGGCATTGGCACTGATAGTGGCTGGGATGGCTCATGGGAGCAGGAAGGCAAAAGGAAAAGGAATTGTAATTCATATTTGAGCAGTTTTAGGTAGATATCATAAGAGGATACTCAAACCTTTCCCCCACCTTTATAATTCAGTTAACAAAAGCTATTTCCTTCTCCTTCCCATCTCATTAATTAAGCCATAAACATTCAAAGAGTAGCTTGATTTTTCCTAGACTTAAATAAAATTGCAAGAATACAAAAATACCAACAAAACATGCATTCATCATACAAACTTCATTTACATCGACAAAAAGAATTCACCACAACAAAGTCCAAATAACATCATTATTTAGGTTGAAAAAGAATAACATCATAACACCAACAAAAGTGGACAATTTACATCCAGTCCACCCCTCATTCATAATTAAAATCAAAATTCCCCCACAGTTCTAATGCTCTGCAGCAATTGCCCAGTTCAGGTTTTGCCCTTACCTCTCCCAATTACTGTCCTGATCTCCAGTTTCTGCAGAGGAACAAAAGGTGAAGCAGAACAGGTTTGAACCATTCCTTGCAATCACTTTCAGCCCATTTTTAATACACTTGAAGGCCTGGGATCAGCACAGGAGCCAGCAGAGCTGGACATGACCTTAGAGGGACAAGTAGTGAAGACTCATCCTGGCTTCCCAGGGGATTTTTGGATGTCCTGCCCAAGGCAAGGCAAACCCACCTTTACAAACACTGAAATATTATGGATTTGCCACTCTTCTGCACTGGCTGTGAGCAGGATCCATTTGTCCCAGCTCTGGATCCAGGACATGCTGCAGGCAGATGTACCACGGATAATCTTCCTTTGCAGAGCAAGGGTAGAACCACAGAATCATGGAATGGTTTGGGTTGGAAATGACCTTAAAGATGATTTAGTTCCAACCCCCTGCCACAGGCAGGGACACTTTCCACCCAGAGCACCACTCTCCTCGTTATAAACCCTGGAGTGTGTGCAAATGTTGACCAAAATCCTTTAAGCTCTGGTGTTTTGAACCAAAAAATTGCCTTTCTTTTCCACAACTCGGGCAGAACATGGAATTACAGTGTGACAAACATTGTTCACCAGGAGTGTGTGTGTCTTTTTACCGTCTAAAGACTCCTGTTCACATCACCAAATGGCACTACCTAAACCCCAGTAAGACCTCTGCCCCAAAAGGGTAAAAAAGGAGGAAAGGGATGAAAGACATCAAAAGGGAAGAGCTGTACCTCCTGACTGGCAAGATCCCAGGCACTCACAGGTCTCTGTGCGTGTCTGTTCCTCCACTCGGAGCTACCCCAGCACTTTTATTTGGGTTTAAGTGCATCAGTATAAACCTGTTCCTCGTGAGTTTAAATTAATCATAATGGCCCTGATTTGTAGAGAAACAAGGAGACAGATGAAAAGCAAGAAGGGGGTGAGATGGCAGTGAGCTGCTGGTGTTCTTTAGCTGAGCTGCGGGGACAGCACAGGACGTGATCTCTCCCTACCCTGGTGGAGAGGGCAAAGCCATCAGTGCCACCTGAAGGGTTTTCTGTGTGGGGCAGATGTGGCAGTCCCCAGGCTCTTACCCCCTGTCAAAAATTGCCCCTTCAGCTCTCCCATCCCATCCTTGTATCCCATTCAAACCCCTCAGTCCATGCCAGCTCAACCCTCTCAGCAACAGGGACAAGTTGTCTTTGGAGACATCAGGAGAGGAGGAGAGGTCACCCAGAGAGGGCAGGACCAGGGCAAATGCAAAATCTTCGTCCTAATGAACCTCCCTGTTCTTCCTACGTGGTAAAGATCCCGCTGTACATGAGAAGCTTCAGCCCAGCCTTCACTTTGGAAAGAGGCACATGTTTTCTTTATCTCTGGGTGTCACTGGATAGATTAGATGAGATATATTTATCTCCACAGCAATCTGTGTTGCTGCAAAGAGAGGACTACAAAATTCCATGGGATGAGATCTTCCCATGCTGGGTTTAGCATCCCAGTCAGAAATGATCCTTCATTTTGCTGGCTGATGTGTTTTCATCAAAACATAAGGAAAATGAATGATTTGACCTCAAATGTCGGGTGTTCGGGCTTTTTTTAAATTCACATTTAAAAAGCTGTTAAGGGTTTGTTGGATGGGTTATTTTAAGCAAAACCATCCTTATGAACATTTTCCTTGTGCAGTATTCATTCCTATTTTCTTGTATTTTCCAGTTTTCTTGTTCTCAGCAAGGCCAAAAACACAACTCAAGGAAGTTGGGTGAAATCTTAAGGAAGAAAAAAAGTGCATGAAAGAAATAAATAAAATCAAATATGTGTCATTTCCTGCAATGATTATCAAGGGAAGTAAAGGAATAAATGAGCTATAATGTTTCTTGTCCACTCTCATATGCAGTGAATCTACAGATCTCCCATGCTCTGACAGCACAGTTAAATCACCCCACTGTCCACTTGGACTGCCCCTTAAAATAATTATTTTTTTAAGAAAGAAAAGTTGAAAAATCATGGATAAACACACTCCAAGGAAATATTTCCTGTGTACAGTAGAAAGAAGCTGAGGGAGAGTCCCTGCTCACTACTGGGGTCAGTCCCCATCACAATGTATGGAGGCAGGTCACTGGGAGGAAACCAGTGTAAACAGGATCTGCTTTTATCAGTGGGAAAAAACCACAGCCCTGTTTAAATTAGCCAGAAATGTGTGCCTACATGGTATAGTCACAAGCTGCTGTGTCCAAGCCTTGCTGCAGGCTTCAGTCACGGGCACGGAGCTGTCCCTGAAGACCCTGACCATCCCTTCTGCCTCGGGAAGAAGCTCATGAGGCGATGGCTGCACCCCGAGCAGGATGTCTGGGCTGGGGGGTGAGGATGGGAAAACCAGCGTTTGGCATGGGAAGGATGCTTGATGGAAGCCCTGGACGTGGGACAAAAAAACGAAACTTGCCAGCCTGGCAGGGCATCCTCCTGCTAGGATGTTGAGGCTGCAGGGGGGACATGTCACACTGGCAGGGCATTCTCCTGCTGGGTTACTGTACCGGGGGTCGCGGCACGGGTGGTCCCGGTGGGATCCCGTCCTGACCCCGCAGCTCCGGGACCCCGCGCCGGGCGTGGGACGCGGACCCGCCGGGCAAACCCTGCGCTCTGCTGCCCTCCGGCGGTGACGGGCGGGAGCGCTGCACCCCCGGGGCTGCACCCCCGAGCTGCGAGACCCCCTCCAAAAGGGAGTGCACCCCAGTGCTGCCTGATCCCCCCGGGGGCTGCAGCCCATTGCTGAGTGATCCCCCCGGGGGTTACACCCCACTGCTGCCTGATCCTCCCGGGGGCTGCAGCCCATTGCTGAGTGATCCCCACGGGGCTGCACCCCACTGCTGCCTGATCTTCCCGGGGGCTACACCCCACTGCCGAGTGATCCCCCCGGGGCTGCACCCCACTGCTGAGTGATCCCCCGGGGGCTGCAGCCCATTGCTGAGTGATCCCCCCGGGGGTTACACCCCACTGCTGCCTGATCCTCCCGGGGGCTGCAGCCCATTGCTGAGTGATCCCCACGGGGCTGCACCCCACTGCTGCCTGATCCTCCCGGGGGCTGCAGCCCATTGCTGAGTGATCCCCCCCGGGGCTGCACCCCAGAGCTGCGAGACCCCCTCCAAAAGGGAGTGCATCCCACTGCTGAGTGATCCCCCCGGGGCTGCACC
>VXAC01005959.1:293252-325795 GCA_013399225.1 Rhipidura dahli
CGGGGGGCAGCGCGGACGGACGGCGTGAAGCGGGCGGGCGGTGACGGGCAGCGCATCCTGCCCTGCCTCCCTCTCTCCATCTCTCTTTCCCTCCATCCATCCCTCCTTCTCTCCATCCCGCCACCCCGGCCGGGGGAGCGAGGTGCGGAGCGCGTCTTGGCGGGGGCTGCCAGCCGGGGATCATGCCGGGGGAGCTGCGCCTCGGCACTGCTTTCTCCTCGCCCTCCATGGAGCCCGGACTTTTTCTACAATGACTTTCCCCGAGCTGAGCAATGGCAGCTTGAGTGGGAACCGGACGGGACAAGGCAGCCAGAGCGCTGCCAACCGGTCCTGGGGGCTGCAAGGGGAGGAGACCCCCGAGGGAAACGGCACCACGCTGACTTTCGCCTTGGATGTGCAGGCGGTGGGCGTCGGGGTCTTCCTGGCCGTCTTCATCCTCTCGGCCATCGTGGGGAACATCCTGGTCATCCTCTCGGTGGCTTGCAACCGGCACCTGCAGACGGTCACCAACTACTTCATCGTCAACCTGGCCATCGCCGACCTGCTGCTCAGCACCACTGTGCTGCCCTTCTCGGCCACCCTGGAGGTGTTGGGCTTCTGGGTGTTCGGGCGCATCTTCTGCAACATCTGGGCAGCTGTGGATGTGCTGTGCTGCTCTGCCTCCATCATGAGCCTGTGCATCATCTCCGTGGACAGGTACATCGGTGTCAAGTACTCCCTCAAGTACCCCACCATCATGACCGAGAGGAAGGCGGGGTTCATCCTCGTGGTTGTCTGGCTCTCCTCCATGGTCATCTCCATCGGGCCACTGCTGGGCTGGAAGGAGCCGCCGCCGCCAGATGAGAGCATCTGCAGCATCACGGAGGAGCCGGGCTATGCCCTGTTCTCCTCCCTCTTCTCCTTCTACCTGCCCCTCATGGTCATCCTGGTGATGTACTTCAGGATTTACGTGGTGGCCAGGAGGACCACCCGGAGCCTGGAGGCAGGGGTCAAGAAGGAGAGGAACAAGTCCATGGAGGTGGTGCTGCGCATCCACTGCCGCAGTGTGCTGGAGGAGCCGCTCTCCAGCACCCGGAGCAAGGGGCACAACTTCAGGAGCTCCCTCTCCGTGCGGCTCCTCAAGTTCTCCCGGGAGAAAAAAGCAGCCAAGACTCTCGCCATCGTCGTGGGTGTTTTCATCCTCTGCTGGTTCCCCTTCTTCTTCATCCTGCCTTTTGGTAAGTGACCCCCATCCCAGCCCTGCTGCCTGGGGCTGAACCCCTGGGGACCTGCTCCTTGGGACAAACTTTTCAGGACACAACTCGTGCATGGAAATGAAGGATAGGTGACTGATAGGTGAATAAACCAGCGATGAATTAATTCAATTAATTAATGCTTATTCAATATTTATTAACCAAAGTCATATAATCAATCAAAGTAGATAGCAAATGAATAAAATAGCAGCATAATAACTGCTTTAATTAATTCATTCTGTGTTCAGCATTTTAACTAACGAAGTTCAGGCTGAGGAGGAAGCAGTTCTGTTCCAAGCAGGCTGGTTTTTTTATGGCACAGTGGTCTCCAAACAGTTTTGCTGTCTTGTCTTTCTCCCAGTTTGGGAACTGCACCTGGATATGCCTCTGTGGGTCCAGGGCTCCCACCTCTGTTGGAGATGAGTGAGGTTTTATCCCTCCAAGGAGTGTGTCAGAGCCTGAAGCAGAGATCTTGACTTCCTGGGATGCTGTTGTGCAGGGACCTGGAGCAGGACCAGATGTTGTCCATAGGGGTGATGGGTGAAGATCCCATGTAATTTTTCAGGACTGATCCCCCCTCCCCCAGGAGTCGTGGCCCTGCTGTAGTGTCTGTGTGCTCACTGAGGGTTGTCTCACGAGTTGTGCCCTGAAGTTTTTGGCAAGTTGTTTGTGAAAAGGATGCTCCCCGCTGCATGCAGGGGAGGCTGGGCAGGCACAGAGCCCACCAGGGACGTGTGATGTCCAAAGCTGCGTCCCCTTCCAGCAGCAGTGGCCCAGCATGTGCAGGGAAGCCCAGTGCTCCCAATCCTGACAGCAGGCACCCAGCTCAGGGGACCTGATTAACCTTCTGCAATGCTGTAGCTAAACCTGGAGCAGGGAAGAAAGAGATTAAAATAACTCCTGAGCATCAGCAGCAGCCTCTGCACAGAGCTCAGCAAAGCAGAGAGGTCTGTCAGTCCATCTGTCAGCTGGGACCTACCTGTCCCACCAGCCCAGGGGAGCATTCATTACAGCTGGGGCTGCACTTTTCCTCAGGGTTTTTCAAATCCTCTTGCTCGGGGCTGCCTCTCAAGTCAGTGGGAACAGCATCGTGACAGATTTTGAACTGCTGAGGGTTTGAGCTCCCTCCAGCACTGGGGCTGTGTCCCCAGAGACAGCTGAAGCCCAGGGCTGTGAAGCCACCCTCCAGTGGGATAATTCCGTCGGATCGATGGTGCCTCTGGAGCTGAGGTGTCCCTGGAGTGGTGAATCAGGGCTCTGTGTGTGTCTGCTCTCACCCTGCTGCTGTCTGATGCCTTCTTGCTCCAGCATCTCCCCGTGGGTGAGGGTGGTGTTTGGGGGGGTTGGCTCAGCTCTCCCACGGGGGTGAAATCACCGCTGTGAGGAATTTTCACCCTGTGGGAGCATCACAGTTGGTGACATAACTCAGGCAGGGAGCAGTAAGGCTGCACTCAGCTCCTCTCCCTGGGAGACCCGAGATGAATTATCCCTTTTGACCATGCCTCAGTTTCCCTTTCAGTGATCAGGTGTTTTAGGGGAGAGGGGGAGGTGATGTAACCTGCAAATAAACAGGGAAGGGAACTGTGGGGCTCAGGGAGATGCCAGTGAAGGCTGAGCTCCCTGGGCAGCCCCATTCTGAAACTCCCCTCCTTGGCCAACCAGGGCAGGAACCACCTCCAAACTTCATTTGCACCTTTACCCCTTAAAAATCATAAAATCACAGAATGGTTTGGGATGGGAGAGCCCTTAAAGATCGTCCAGTACCAACCACCTGACAACCTTCCAGCTAATGAATGTTCCTCTGAGTTACTCCCAGTACTTCAAAATAGAGAAGGAACCTCAGGCAAATACTTTTCAGTAGAAAAAAAATAATTTCATTTTGTTTTACCATATCTGTTCTGCCTTGAAACCCTTGAGCCAGCTTCTCTGCTGGTGTAAATCAGAGAAGTCAGAGGAGGCACACTCATTTCCACCAGCTAAAAATCCAAACTTCATTCTTTAGGTGCCTCCCATGAGCCCATTTGCTTCCTCCAAGCACACCACTGGCCAAGTCCTTTATAAACACAGCTTTGATCTTTACTTCCTGCCATATTATATGTATAATATAAACACAGCAAAAGTTCATTTATTTTATGAATACAAAATATTCTGCCTCTGATTCCCCCCCCCCTTTTATTAATTGCAATTTCCTATTCAAATCTAAGAATTGTTCAGTGCTGTCAAGGAGGGAACAGAAACTTCTGATCTTGGATTTTACTGCTCAGGGGACAGGTCTGAAACTTGCAGAAATCAGTAAATTTTACAGCAAATCCACAAACTGAAACATGCTGAGGCCAACTATTCTAAAAAAAAGAAGGTTGTAAGTGGTAAAGTAGAATGGGTTTTATTTATTTCATTAGACAAAATTAGGTGAAAGAATTCGGGACCAACTGAAAATTATATCAATACATATTTTAAATGAAAGTGAAACTCCTGTAAAAAACAAAATAACTTTCAACTGAAGAGAAATGTATTGTTTAAACTAAATGGGAATTTATTTTAAAAATGAGCAGTCAGAGACATTTCAAATTGAGCCTTCAAATTGCATTAAAGTGACACGAATAAGTGATCTGTTTTCTTCTGAAAACATCCAAATGTTTTGACTTTTTTTTCTCTCTTTGACATGAATTTGCAAGAAGCCATCGTTCAGTCACGCTGTTCACTGATGTCTGATTAAAATTTTTAGTAAAAGTAAATTTTTCAAGTTACAAAAGACTCTCAGCTCCACTTAAAAAAGTCCCTCAGTACTCAGAAACTTCCGTACTCACGCCGTGCTTGGTGTCTCTGAGTCTGCACATATCCTTGCCACTCTCTGCAGAATAGTTCCCACATTAGTTACACAGGAGTAATATCCATCACATCGGGGCTGAAGAGCTGAAATAACCCAAAATTTTAAATAACAGGAGCTATGTATGTGCTAAATGCTGTCAGCCGTTTCTCCCTGCTTGAATAACCTGCAATGATTTTTCTTTAAATCAGCTCAAACTCCCCAATACCGCCACAATCTGTTAATCAGCTGAGTAATTTAACTCCCTCTTCGATGTGTGAGCACAATCCCTGAGCACGGGAGGCTGTCACCAGGAGTTTACAATTAACAGCTTCTGTGGCTAATGAGGATCTTTAAGCAGTGAGTTGAAGTCCTAGTTGGTAGCTGACATATAGGTTGTGTCTTTGCTAAGTGTGGAGAGCAGTGGAGCTCTCCCAAGCTGCTGTCTGGGGATGCTGGGAGCTGGTTCTGGGGTTTGTGGCAGGGTTCCTCTTCTCTGAGCTAACACTGTTCAAGATAATTTAACTGGAGACTTTTCAGAGATGTAGGGTCAGAAGTTTAAGGCTGATTTTTTTTTCTTTTGTAGCATAGGGTTCAGCTCCCTGTGGTTGCCTCAGGTCACAGAGATGCTCCAAGGGCTGGAGCCTCTCTGCTCTGGAGCCAGGCTGGGAGAGCTGGGGATGCTCACCTGGAGAAGGGAAAGCTCCAGGGAGTTGTTGGAGCCCCTTCCAGTGCCTAAATGAGGCTTAAGACTTCTTATATGGGCAGAAAGTGATAGACAAGGGGCAATGTTTTAAATTGATAGAAGGCAGGGTTAGATTAGATCTTTAGGAAGAAGTTCTTTACTCAGAGGGTGATGAGTCCCTGCTACAGAAGCTGTGGCTGTCCCATCCCTGGAAGTGTCCAAGGCCAGGTTGGATGGGGCTTGGAGTAACCTGGGATAGTGGAAGGTGTCCCTGCCCATGGCTGGTATGGGAACTGGATGAGCTTTAAGGTCCCTTCCAACCCAAACCATTCCATGATTCTATGACTACCAGAACATCCAGGCACACCGTAATGAGGAGCTGATGGTGTCTGCACTGCAGGTATTTGCAGAAGAGTGGGATATATCCTAGCCTGGTTATTTTACTTGATGATCTCGGGGTTTTTTGAACTTTAACAATTCTATGACCCTATAGAGGCTTCACTGGCTCTTCTGCTGATGGAAAATCATGTTAAAAGTTAGGTGCTGGGTTTGTCCTTGCAGCAGACACTGGTGCCAGGTGGTCACGGAACCAGAACCCCCTACAGGCAGAGAATCACCTGCTTTCTCAAAGCTGATCCAAAAGGAAGTAAATAAGAATAGGAGGAGGAAAGGTGGCCTGATTCCCATCACTCTTCAGCTGGGGAGCACATGAAGTCAATGTGAGTCCTCAGATAGAACCATCCCGAGAATGGAGGTCAAGACCTTCTCCATCAGCACCTCAGAAGCACCTAGGAGGAAACAACCATCCCTTGGGATCAAGGATGGACTAGCTGGTACCCAGGATGGTGATTTATGTACCTCAGTGGCCTGTGTTTTTTAAGTGTGGTCCAGTCTGGGCTCCCATGTTTGTTATTCTTTGGATTTGGTCAGAAATGAAGAGCGGTGGGAGAAAGAAAGACACGTAGTGAGAAATGAGAGAACACCATAGTTAGTGGGTGAAGGCCACAACCCAAGGCTGCCTTCACTGTGTCCATCTGCAAGCAGCAGGTTACCCAGACCAGGAATGCCTGAAGAGATCCCTGAGCATGGATAAAACCCTCCAGACTGACCATGCAACGTTTGCCTTGGGTTGGGGACTTGCTGTGTTTGCAGTGGAAGCTGCTGCTCATTTCCAGGTATGATTCAGAAGAACAGGGAAGTGGCTTTTCCACCTGCACCCTGAAGGAAAGGCAGCTGCTACACCAGCCAGGCTCTGAGAAGTCTCCCTCAAGCCAAAACATAAATATGTTTGTAGATGCTGTTTGACATAGGGCAGGAGCCCTTTCACAAAGTGTTTTGCAGAGCCGTAGCTGTGCTCAGCTTCAGGCAGTGCCACTTGTAAAATAAATGATGGGGAAAACACTGTGAAAGCACATTTCATGTGAGACCAAATCTGCTCTGGTAGAAATGGAGAATCTAATTCTACTCTGATAAAAGAGCATTTAGCATGTTTTCCTAATAGAAAAAGGGCTTATGTTATCACTCTGTGCCTGTGATGAACTCACCACCTGATGAACTCTTTCATGCTAGAAACCCAGAATGGTTTGGATTGGGAGGGACCTGAAAGTTCATCTCATTCCACCCCCTGCCATGGGCAGGAACACTTCCCACTAGAGCAGATGACTCCAAGCCCCATCCCCTCTCCTGCCCTGGTCATACTGCTCTGGATGCAGCTCATCATCAACCCCAGCTGCATCTGAAAAAGTGCTAAAAGCTCTCTAATATCCAAGTTCGTATAAAAATGGACAGATAGGTGAAGGACTGAAAACTTCTGTACTCTCCCTCACAGAAGGAAGGTTCAGAGCAAGCTCAGCCCCTTGTCAGACATCAGAAAATACTAAAAAATCTACCACAAGACACAATCCCCAAAAGAAACCCCAAACATCTTTATTGTTATTGTGCACAGGAGGATCTGATAAAAAAACGTGATTTGAATGTAGGAGAAAAGATAGAACATTTAATTACTTTGATTGTCAGGGCCGTTCCTTGTATGTCCTGGAATTCTTTGAGTTATGGTGGAAGTGGCAGAACTAACATGGAAAAAGGAATGCAAATTGCTTTGGAATAATTATATATGGCCCAGAGCATCAGGTCAAACTGGAACAAGAGCAATTGGGATGAACTATTCCACCTGGTACATGTCCTCCATTGGTGCTGGTTCACAGAAATCAGACACTGATTAAAAACACCAGCAAAGACACAGGGCCTCAAAAGCTGCTGGTACCAAGCTCTGGTTGGATTTATTGAACATCATCCAAGCAAGAGGCACCACGGGATGTTTCCATCAAATGGGCTCATGCCAAAGTACCATAAATTAATGAAATTATAGGGGATGGATGGATGGATGGATGGATGGATGGATGGATGGATGGATGGATGGATGGATCTTCCAGCCCATCTCCCTTTCTCAAGAAGAGAACACTTGGTCCCAAACCATTCCTGAACCATTTCAAGACTAATCTTAAAGCATTAAAGTGAGGGGGAATCCATTGCTTTCCCTGACAAATTTTGCTTTTGCTTTATCAGCCCTCAAATGTGATTTCTGCTTCTCTTTTCCCCACTCAGAGCATCTGCAATAGCATCAGGGCCGTGTTGCAGCCTGGCAGAGGGTCATCCCTAGGGCATGGCAGCAGGGATGTGTGCAGTGGGAACAGCACAGGGACAGGGCTGGGCAGCCCACTGGGATAGCAGTGAGGGAACAGTGGATCCACCTGCAGTGATTGTGTCTGTCTAGAGAAACCCTGTGGAAAAACAACCTGGGAGCTGGGTTTCCCTCCAGGGAAAACACGTTGCCATCCTGCAGGAGTGCACAGGAGAGGGTTTCAAGGAGGCACATGGATAACCTGCCTGTGAGTAAATTATGCAGCCAAAGTGTTAAACAGTGTTGGTTCCCTCCATGTGCCCGAGTACAGAAGACACCAGGATGCAGAAAAATAGAGAAACACTCTACGTTTGTTTGTAAATAATCAGCCAAAACCAATTATTTGGAGCCCATATAAGTGTTTGCTGCCCATTACCTGTGTGGGAAGCTAGAGGTGGACAGAGGGGCTCAGTGCAGTTTTTGATATTATAACAGATGCTTCATTCTGGACCTCAGTTAATGATTTGGGCACCCAAATCTGAACATCTGCTCTGCTTCTGCCTGGCCAAAGCAATGCAGTGATTGGGAATAGGACACAGATACTCCGTGGCTTGTGTATGGGATTATTCTCCTTCCAGTCCATCCACCACACCACTAAATAAAACTATTTTATGTCTATTAAACTATTTAAATGTCTATTTTTATATGGCAGAGTCCTGACACATCTTGAGGCAGTTGCTATAAGGGATGTACCACAAGCAGGGAAAAAATAGACCTTGGAAAACTTGTAACTCCTGTGATTCAGTGAGCAAAATGTCACGAAATCTCTCAACAGGAGTTTTGGAACCAATACCAGAATACACCACACAACATTAAATTCACCTGTGTTAAGCTGGGTCTGATGGTTTTATTATATTTAACAAAACAAGTGTATTTTTCTGAGAAAGCAGCCTGAATTATCTTCTGATTGATCAATAGGAGTTTTACCTGCTGTGATTACTGTGCTGTATTCTAGGTAGGGCTGATAGCACCTTTTAACATTATGGGACCCTCCTGGAATAAAATCCCAGTTTCTGCTGTCAAACATTATCTGTCAGGTGAAGTTTTCCATCCTGTGTCTCTGTAACGAGCTGATTTTGTTCTGCCAAATGTGAGTTGACATGAGATGGACAAACCTGAAAAGATGACAGGACAAACACAGAGTTTGGTTCTTGGGGTCTCTATCCTTGCAGGTACAAAGCAGGAGGTTTATTTCCATCATTCCTTATGGGATAACTTGACCCTTGCTGCATTGATTGTATGATTCGAGTGAATCAGCTTTGTTCACTGGTGAGGATGATGTTTAGGACGAATTTCTTCATGGAAAAATGTTGTCAAACACCAGCAAAGGGAGTCCCCACCCCTGGAGGAATTTAAAAGCCACGTGGATGTGGCACTTGGAATGGCTGGACTTGGTGATCTTAGAGGGCTTTTCCAACATTAATGGTTCTGTGATTCCATGATTCTACTTCTGCCTGCCCCACATTCTCTGATTTGGTGCTCTATGAAACTGTCACATGGAAACAGAAGGCTGCACTTCTCCCTGCACCATAATTTATGGATGAGTTGGATTAACTGGAGTGGCTGGAACAGGATATGGTTTTTTAGCTGCTCCTAATGAATAGGCTTTCTCCAAGAGGGCTTGTAGCTGATACATTTGGAGTCAAGCCCAAAACCCACCAGATCTGATGGCAGAAAACCAACTGCCAGCTTGTTCAAGAGAGGGCATTTCCTCCTCCTGGGCAGTTTCCAACCCGAGGCAATTCACAGCTCAGTCATTAAGGCCACTGAAATGCAACTTTACCCCCTCCAGTAGCCGAGGAGAAAAACATTTAAAAGAAACATTTACAAGGGATTCCTGCTGAGAGAAATCCCTGCACCGGGCAAGTCCAAGCTGCCTTTCCCATTGTTCACAGTGAGCACATTGATGGCATTCAGTTAAGGAAGATCAGCAGGATATAGGGAATACAGGACGGGCCCCAGACAGCTCTCTCCAAGACAAATCTGCCCAAGAATTGTGCCTGGAGCTGTAAAAACATGGGATTGTTGGTGCCACTTGGTTTCAGGACCCAGAATCAAACCTGCTTCTCTTGTGTCCAGGAGTTTGTTTATTTGTCCTGGTTAATGGGATCTGTATTTCCCCCTGTGAGTCAGAGGCTGGAGCAAATCACAGGGGTTTCCCTGCCTTGTCTCCTGAATTAAAGAGCTCCTGGCTCTTTATTCCCCGTGCAAGGCTGTTGCAATGCAAAGCTGCAAGAACGAAGCTGCAAACCTTCCCCAAAATGCCCATGATGGGGTAAAAAAGAATAGCCATAAGCAAGCCCTGCAAGAGATCTCCAATTAAAGGATCAATTATGCAAACACTGAGCAGGGAACAGCCCCCACTGCACAAGGCTTTGCTGGAAGGGCTATGCCAGAGCTCAGTCCAGGAGACAGGGGCAAGACCTTGCTGAAAGCATCTGGGTGGGGAAAAGATAAAAAAGAAACTTGTTTGGAATTAGAGAAAATCATATCCTAAGCCTAAAACCGATGGTTTGTAGCATGGAGGCAGTGAGGAATGGGGGTATCTGTGTGACAATGAGGCAAAGAGGGTGAGGGCAGCAGAACCAGGAAAGGGGCAGGAATCTCTCCTGCAGCAGGAGGACGATGTAGAGCCAGGCATTGCTGAGGGGAGGATGTCTCCAGCACTATGGGCTTGTGTCACATCCCATCCCTGGCTGTTTTCCAGCTCACATTTCCTCAGACCAGCTTCACAAATCTCTGAGAAACAGCTCATGAGTAATGACAGGGATGGTGGGGGGGCACTGGCCCCAAAATCCAGGGACTGAGTTTTGAGTCCCTAGGCCACCAGAGGAGCTGGCAATGCTGTCATTTCCTGCCCTCTCACCTGAGTGCCCGGCAGGGGACCTGTCACCTGTACTCCCTCTCCAGTTGTGTTCTCAGAAATGCATTTTGGAAGGGCATGGGGCATACACAAAACACAGCAGTGGTGGCACCATCAGCTGCCCCTTGTCCTGGTTTGAGTGCAGAGAGCAGAATGCTTGGGTTCAGAGCAGCTTCCAGCTCTTGAACCTCAGCCCTTGAAGCCAAGTTCTCTCAGATACACTTGCCAAACTGCACCAGAAGAGTTTCTCAGCCATGGGTTCTTTCTGTTCCCAAGGTCCCTTCCATAGGAATTATCTGGAAAGCTGTGAGGATGGAGTGTGAAGTCCAGCTGGCAGCCAGCCACGGGCTTATGAGGATTTGGGGAAACAAAGCAGAAAACTTCACAGGGTTTGTTTTCTGTGTATTCCTCACTCAGAGATTATCATAGACTCACAGAATGGTTTGGGTTGGGCCCTAAACACCATCCAGTTCCAGCCCCCTGCCACGGGCAGGGACACCTTCCACTGTCCCAGGTTGTTCTAAACCCCACCCAGTCTGTCCTTGGACACTTCCAGGGATGGGGAAGCCACAGCTTCTCTGGGCACCCTGTGCAGGGCCTCACCACCTCTCAGTAATGAGAAAGAAGAAGCAAAGCACAGCATATTCCAAATATTGCATCTCTCCCTTTCTTCTGCCTTGCCAAAGATGGATGATTTGGGATTAAATCGCTTCGCTTCCAGTGACACCACACAGTTGCAGCACTCCTGGGCTCTTTGCAAGCTGATCTATCCAAGATCCTTCATGGTGCACAGGCCCATTGGTCATGTGCTTCAGCCTCTTCTGTCTCAGGGGCTGTACAAACAGTAGTGATATTTCTAGGCTGGAGCAGCTCAAAGCAGTGGATCCAGATGGATGTGGGAGGCAGGAGAGCACCCTGTAGTATCTGCATGCAGGCAGGCTGCAGTTCTCCCAGCACTTGGGCAAAGCAGGAGGGAATAGTGGTGCAGATACTGGCAGACAACTTCTGCTCTCCTGGGAAAGCCACCCAGGAGGTGGAGGAAGGAGGAAGGCGTCCAGGAGGAAGGAACGATTCCCACTGCATCTGATCACCTCCCTTGCCACCACCCTCCTTCCCTGAATACCTGCTTAATCAGTGCTTCCCTTCTTTTATGGCTCTGACAGACAAGGAATGCAGTTATTTCTGGTGTGCAGGTAGACAAAGCAATTGGGACCAGGCTCACAGGTGAAGGTTTCTGTGGAGAGCTGTCTATGAGCAGCTGGATGTCTCATCTCCCATTATTGTCCATGCCTACAGAGCCTTCATTGCTCACCAGGTTTGGATTGCAATTTGCTTCCCTAAAATATGCCCCAGTGCTGTCCCTGAGGTAGATGAGGAAGATGTGAGGTTTTGGTTGCAAAACAGAACCTAGAGAAGCTCCATGCTCTTCTAGAAGGACATCCAGAGTCCAGGAGGGACATCCCAGGGCATTTATCTCCAGTGGTACAGGGCACGTAGGCAACCTCAGTGTCTGCTTTCAGATGACCTGGATTGCACCCTGGGTTGCTTTCACAAGAAATTAAAAAGAAAACCAGATACCTTCGTGTGAAACACATCCAGTAAGCTCCCCACACTAACATTTCATTCTCTATCCCATAAACTGCAGTTTAAGATGTGCCCTGCAGCTTGATATCTTGGCATGCCTTTCCCTCAGATGCAGATTCTGAAGCTGTGTCCTGAAAATTAAAATAAAGGGGTCATTGCTGCCTGCTCAGATGGCCTGAGAGGAGCCAGCCTGGCTTCCTTCACATCACTGCCAAGCATTGAAGGGCACACCTTTGCTTCAATGCAGGCATAGCAGGAAATACATATGGGAATCTCTGAAGGAAGGGCTTCATTTCTGCTTATGGGCAGAGATAGAGGAGAAAAGTCATGAGAGGGACTTTACTGGTCTGACCTGACTGTTTCTGCTGTAGTCTCCATCACGGCCTGTGCTGCAGGAAAGAAGTACCCCACTGACCTTCTCAATAGATGGAAAACATGGATTTGTCTGCCACTTTGGCCTCTCCATTTAGGACAGGTAGTGACAGTAAGGTGTTGGACAGGGTGGTGGTGCACACAAAGCTTGTCCCATCACAGCTTTAAGTCTTTTCCCACCTGCTAATGATGAGATGTGAGAACCAGAAACACACAAGGCCAGGTTGGATGGGGCTCAGAGACACCTGAAAGGTGTCCCTGTCCGTGGCAGGGGGTTGGAACTGGGTGCTCTTAAGGTCCCTCCAACCCAAAGCATTCTGCAATTCCATGATTTTATAACATGTGTGATGCTCAGACTCTTCCTGGGATTCATTAGCATCCCTTAGCAACCCCAGTGGGCAGCATGGCTGCTGCTGTCCTACAGGAAGGATCCATGAACTTCCCCCAAGGGTCAGGGGAATGAGGACGTGGGCGGTTTCGTTTTCCGGCTGCAAGGACAGGGCAAGGGAGAGTATTTACATTGAAAACAGAACTTTCCCAGTGGCTGCTCCAGTCAAAGGCAGGGAGGGAAGGGGACTGAGTGGGGAGTGTTTACATTAAATGGGGCCATCAGCCTGTCAGGATGAATTCCACTCATTCAGCTGGAAAAGGTCTGTTCCTTCCCGGTGTACTCTCGCTGCACACCCCTCAGCAGGCACTCAGAGAAACCACAGGTGATTTAATTAACAGCCTAATGTATGGAACAAAAATAATTTGCTCCAAAACCAAGCATTTACTGCTCAAAGCAGAGCTGGGTGACTCACAGCAGAATTCAGATCAGCCATTGGAGAGCAGCACTGTAGAAATATGATCACGTCTGCCATCCCACCAAGTGCAGTGGCAATCCCCCAGGTGCCTTCTTCATCTTCTTCTCCCTTTCCCAGTTTCTCCTCCTGTCTGTACCCCTCTGTGGATCTGGTGGCAAATACCACAGGCAGCTGTCACATTTGGAGAAAGGACTGACTGCCACTACAGATCCTCGTGGATCAGCTGTGAACCCAAAGTCACTTGAGATGTGTGTCCCAGTCCCTGAACTTCTGCTGATGTGCCTTTGGAGAGACCATTCTGGATCTTGTTGCATCTGGTTCTTGGAAATTTTATTGTTTGCACTGGGAACATATCTGTGTCTCCTTGCAAATTCATTAGTTTTGTGTCCCTGTCATCTTCCTTAAGGAATTGGATTCTTTCCTTGGATTTCACCCTTCTGGCAAACAACTTCTTAGAGGTCTTCTCCCCCTGTAGCCTCTTTTCATTGCATTGCACAAGCTAAAATCCATCCCACCTAATGAATTGCTCCTGCTTTTACCATCCATATTCCCCCACTGATCCATTTGGATTTGCTCCCCTTTGGATCACGGATGGTTTGGGTGCTTTGGGAGACCAGCCTAATGCTCTACACTCAAACTCTTGAAGATACACCACAGAAATGGGTGTCTGGGCAAGCAGTTCTCTGTGTTGACAGCTCTGGTGTCCCTGTTAGCAATGGTCCTGACAGATCACACTTCCCACCTGGGGAAGAGATGGAGAAGAGAACCCCCTGGAATGTGTTGGTGGATGGCCCCCGTGATTGCCTCTGTCCAGGCTGTGCAGCTTTGGTGCTCTCCCTGTGAAGCTGGCACTGGGTTTGGACAATCCTGGGTTGTGCCACAGAGATCTCCAAGGAAAAGAATCTAAACAATAAATGGTTGCTCCCTGCCATGCCCAAGTTTGGGGTTGTATCACAGGGTTCATTTCACAAGCCCATCTTTTTCACTGCTGTTTTGTTCCATCGGGGACTTTCCAAAGGACCCTCCTTCCAAACTCAGCTGGAAACATCTCCCCAGGTCACTGGAGGGGTCACACCTCAAAGCCCAGAGGTCACCATCTGGCAGTGCTGAAATATGGATGAAGAAATGCTGCTCCCCTACCAGATGTGAGTCATCTCCCTCTCCAACACTGCCTGATGGTCACCATGGGGACCGGGTCAACCCCCTCAGGAAAATGGTCTGGGAATGTCCATTTTTTCATCTCCCTGTTTATTTCTTGACACTTCCAAATACCTTTTTCTCACTTCTGTCCTTCTCCAGCCCAGGAGTGACTGCATTTCAGGTTGACAGGGCACCAAGGAACCTTTATTTTATTCTAAACTTTGTCATCATGGAGGCAGTTTTATCACACACAGACTCCATAAGAAATCACTTTGCTTGTGAAGAGACAGAGGGACTGAGCCAGCCACAGGTGAGGAAAGCCTCTTCAGGGGTCCAGCAGGCACCCAGGCAATGCTGTGGGCACTTTTTAAGGGCTTTGCAAAGCAAGACACTGAATTTAGGTGTCTGCATTAGGGTCACCACTGTTGTCACCCTGGTACCTGTAGAGACTTTTGTACCCAGAGATTCTTTTCTTCCTTCTCAAGGTTAAATCCTTCTTCCTTGACTGGCTGTGGTCTCCACCCTGCTCTGAATGTCTCTCTTTTTTTTGTCTCAATTCTGCTGGTTCTAGGCTGGTCACTCAGAAGAAGTTTCAGCACCTGCAAGTTTTCCCTTGTTTTCATCCTCTCCCGGGTTATCCTGATTGCTTCTTTCTCCATTTCCTTCCCTGCAGGAAACAGAAACTCTGTGGCAGGTTTTGACAGGTAAACTGGAGTTTGGGCCCTGCAGATTTCAGCAGAAACCACCAAGGCTGACATCAGCGCTAAGCCATCCATTCCCCCAAATACTGGCACAGAGTAAAACCCATCCCACTAGACAGATGTTTCCATTAAATTTGGGAATGTCTGCAAAGCCACACAGAAAAGGCCTACAAATGAAAAGCAAACTGAGCTGTTTATTGCCATTAACAAACAGAAGAAAAAAAAAAATCCAACCCAAACAAACAGCAAAACAACAGAGAATGCAAGAATGTGTTCATTTGGGAACAATTCGTTATTTGTTATTCCTACTAATAAAATCTATTTGGACTGCAGTTGCATCCAGGAACACGAGTGTAGGAGCTGGAATTCCTATTGTAAAACGGTGATTCCTCACTCCAAAGACTTCACTGCCTTGTTTTTGTGAGTTTAACTGTGCAAATCATTGACCTCTGGGCACCAGTAGGCTGTGGAGCTACCACGAATGGTCCACAGCAGATGCACAGAAGAATATCAAGCATTAAAATGTGAATGTTTTCCATGAAAAGTTGGATAATGAG
Source organism: Rhipidura dahli (assembly GCA_013399225.1). Taxonomy (NCBI): domain Eukaryota; kingdom Metazoa; phylum Chordata; class Aves; order Passeriformes; family Rhipiduridae; genus Rhipidura; species Rhipidura dahli. The sequence continues at coordinate 308,679 of VXAC01005959.1, forward strand.
GTTGTGGAAGCACCCAGGGGAGATCCAGAAGGCTGATAACATTCCTTTATCAACAGATTTAGAATCTAATGAGGGGAGAGTTGGGCCAAAAGAAAATTAAACTCTCTTTTTCAGAATGACCCATAATGTCCTATTTCCTCTTGAGTTTTGATTAGGCTTTGTTTGGTTTGGTTTGTAAACTTAAATGTAAGCAAATTTTAATTTAAAGTAGTTCGACATGTGGTTCCTCCCTACCCCATAAGAAAAACTTTGCTTAGGAAACTTTCAATATTGAAACTTCACCTTTTCTAAACTCTTTCTTCTCTCTCATCTGCTTTGGCAAAAATAATTTAATGAGTTCTCTCCATATGAAAATTTGTTTCTGTTTCCTCCAATCTGTGAATGAAAGAGGCAACCAATACATTTATGGCACCGGGTCAGGAACAGGCACATGGACAAATCCCTCTCTGTGCTACCTCCAAATCCCTCTCTGGTGCTCTGAGCATGGATGGTATCACCCAAACCTCCTCAAGCTGGCCAGAGCTGGGACAGGCATGCCCCAGGAGAGCAGGAACAAGAGCAGCTTCATTACCTGGGAGATTCCTAGGCTGAGGACAGTCTGCAGGGCCAGCCCATAGCTTGGGCAGTTTGCTCTCTCTCAGTGGGAGCATCCAGGGATTTCTCAGTGCCAGGACATCAAAGAGGAGATTATAACCAGCTGTCTCACAGGCCTAATTGATAGCAGGCCTCTATTCCTCGAGGAGGTCTCTGAGGGAAGCCAAGGGAGGTCAAAAGGAATGAACAAAGGATCATGGATGTTCCAGGGTGTGAGGAGGGCAGAGACCACCTTCACTGCTGGGTGTCCTTCAGGGAGCAATCTCCCAGCTGGTTCAGCCCCTCTCCCTTCCCTGAGGGCAGAGTCCATCAGTGGACTTTGGATTGATTTGTCACCCATGGGAATATTTTCTGTCACCCAACTTCTTCATCTTGTTTTTGTAGCCCAGTGCAAGGGCAGGGCAGGGTGTCAGTACAGGCTGGGGGGTGAAGGGACAGCAGCCCTTGGGGTACTGGTGGATGAACCACTGGACATGACCCAGCAATGTGTGTCCACAGCTGGGAAAGCCAATGGTGTGGGCAGCAGGGGAGGGGGGATTCTGCCCCTCTGCCCTGCTCAGGGAGGACTCCACCTGCAGAGCTGTGTCCAGCTCTGGGGCCCAGCAGCAGAGGGATGTGGAGCTGCTGGAGAGAGTCCAGAGGAGACCATGGAGATGCTCTGAGGGCTGGAGAACCTCTGCTCTGGAGCCAGGCTGGAGAGCTGGGGGTGCTCACCTGGAGAAGTCTTCATGGAGATCTCAGAGCCCCTTCCAGGGCCTAAAGGGGGCTTTTAAGAAATAGGGAGAGAGGCTTTTTACCAGGGCCTGTAATGACAGGACAAGGGGCAACAGTTTTAAACTACAGTCGAGTAGATTGAGATTGGATTTAAGGGCAAATTTTTTTACAGTGAGGGTAGTGAGACCCTGGTGCAGGTGGCCCAGAGAAGCTGTGGCTGCCCCATCCCTGGAAGCCTCCGTTTGTCAAGGCATGATGTGACCTTCTCCAATAACTGGAAGAACTTTCTTCCAACAGAAATTGTCTGGATAGAAGCATTTTATCCTCCAATCTCATCAGAGACCAAAAGAATAAAAGATTCACTTTGCCATTGCTTGCAGCATTGCTGTTCTTCCAAATCAGCAGCCAACTTGGTGCCCCATCCAGCACGGCTGGCGAGGAAAGTGTTGGCTTTTCCAGCAGCCAGGACTGCAGGGCTGAAATGTCTGGTGGCCTCCACACTGCTGCAAAGCACAAACCTGCCTCTATTTGCATTTTCAAGCCCTGAAAATGGCTATTCCAGATGCAAAATTGACAGTTTAGCTGCCTGCAGGTGATCGATTGCATCTCTTGCATTAAATTGCTGGGAAATGATGCGTTATATATGCGAGGAAGGAGTTAGGAAAAAGAAAGGAAGACCATTAGGCAGAGGTGAAAGTCAGAATGGAGAACAGATCCATCTATGCAACCTCTCCCTTTCTTCTTCATTGATGAGTTATTCCAGAAGGTCCAGTGCTTCCTAGTGTCAGTCCAGAGTCAGCAATAAATGCAAACCGGTCACGTTTGGTCTTCTTGTTGTAATATTTGGGGCAGCTGGGGCATTGAGGCATCTGCAAAGCACCTGCCAATCTCCTGGGTGCAATGGCCCAAAGGAAGTGAAACATTTATGCAGAATGCACGAGATTCTCAAGTAGCTGGTCTGGATGGTGGCCAGCAAAGGAGGAATCAGTTGGGAAACACCAGTTGGAAAACCGAGCGGAAATGTCCCAGGTTTAACAGCCTCCACTTCAATCACTCCTCATAGCTCCAGGGCAGCCCTTCCATGCCAAGTTTCCATGGCTTTTCTTACCATGCAGCCATCAGAGTGAAACCTTGGCAGCTCCGGGCTAACCCAGGATTGACTCCTGGATCCAATGCCAGTAACCTGGAAGCCCAGAGTATCCTGGCTCCAGAAAGGACTTGCTTGTGCTCCAAGGCATTCCTGCTACAAGTATGTTAATCTGGAGAACTTTGAGACGCTCCAGATACCCAGATTCATAAATTCCAAGGATTGCAGGATTTCCATTGCCTGAACTCCTGTGTGGCTCAGTCCAGGAAAAGCCCAGGGAATGCACTTAGCCAAGGACTTTACATTTTCTCCACCCCATGGCTGTGGAAGCTTGGGAAAGAGGAGAGAGGAGGCTGTCCCACAGTGCAGATCCATCTAGTGGTGGCTGACAGTTGCTGTAGTTGTCTCCATGGATTAACAACAGTTTCCATGTCACCAGGTTACCAGGAATCCCTTTTAGACAACAGTGTGCACTGGAGATTTTATGAATTAATTTTTTTTTTTTAGTTCATAGTTCCTCAGAAATGTTCATTTTTTTTTTTATTGTTGTTGGGTTTTGGGTTTTTTGGTTGTTTTTTTTTTTTTTTTTTTGAAAAAAAAGAGATACCAAACACTGAAATTCCCCCCAAACCATGCATCTGGATTTCCAGGTAGCTCCGTTCCTGAGTATGGATTGACACGTTCTGCAAAAGAACCAAGTCTTAAAAATCCCACCTTGTCACATTAAAATCATGGTAATTTAAGCCACTGGCTTTGTGGAACTGTAGATAATTTAGGATGGGAAATATCTTAAAAGATGATCTTGTCTCTCCCTTGAGCTCAGGTCAGAGAAAATAGATCTATAAAATGAGTGTGTGATGGAGTATTTCTGTTATATGGGATTTTCTGGCTGTCCTGGTGTTGTGAAACTCGTTCCAATGTGCAGAGCTGCTTTTGCTGCTTCATGTAATCCAGGCAGAATCTGCATCACTACCAGTCAGTTCTTAATGGGTTATCACTGAAGGAAAAGCTCTTCCACCCTACAGCAGTGCAAGTATAGAGTGTGTGGCACAAATTCACCCAGATTCCAGTTCCTCATTAATACTTCAGCCTTTGCTGCCTCCTCCTGCCCAGCAGCCCCACAGCCCCAGTCCTGTAAGTGACTTTCTTTATCCCAGACTCCAGTACACACAACACACACACCCTCACCCTTCCAGCTGTCCAAGAATGTAATTGGGATCCCTGGAGCCTGTCCCTGTTTTAAATGGATGTGCTACTATCAAGGAAGGGCTCTGAGCTGACATTCCCATTTCTTCACCAGACCAGGATTGGCCAGTCTTTTCCTTTGTCCATGTTTTTCCCCACACATGGATGAAGCCAACTGTGTTCAACAGCTTGCAGTTTTGCTTGCCAGAAGAGATTTTATTTGGATCCAGAATCACTCCAGGCTCAATTTCATGCCTGGCAAGGAGCTTCTCCTTTTCTGCTCAGATATGGACTTAAAGGTGTTAGGCAGGGCATGGTATTTTGTAGCTGCTTTTAAGAGGTGTTCAAGATGTTATCAAACATTACCAAGCACAACTCAGCAATCTGAGCCTTCAGGTTGGGACAGTAAAAAAAAAACCATCCACCTGGAAAAACTCATCCCTAGAAATTTGTCATTGGGCAGCCACACAGCTCTATGCATTTTTGGAACTAAATAAGCCCCATGTTCATGGAAAATGCATCTGTGGAGTGGAGTGATTTGGGCCTTCCAAGTGTAACAGGAGGATCCAAAACCACTCAGGGGTGCAAGGGAAAGCATCACCTCCAGATAGCCAAGGTTAAAGACAGAGGTGCCAAGCCTCAAATACTCTGATTTGGGGCCCATATACAGGAATAGGAGCCCAGACACCTTTTCCTTCACCCCAACACACACAGAGGCACATTCAGGTTTTAGGAGCCTGGTTCAGTTAGAAAAGCAATCTTTTTTAAATAGCAGAAGAGTTGTGTGGCTGCAAGCAGTAATCACAGCCCCGTTCCCAGCTACCTTGGGTCATGCACTCTGAGACTCAGACCACAGCATCTCATGGATGATAAATACCTGATAAATAACTGGGAGTAGCATCCATTGGCATGTACAAAAGTGGAAGATCTGGGATCAGGGATGTAGGTGCTCTCCTTGAGAGATGGATGGCAGAAGGTCACTGTGTGTGTCATCAGGCTTAGCCCAACACCCAGGTACACTGGGAATAAACTGCATTTATTAAGGCACTCCCCAGCAGTGGTGGCTTGGGGACAGCATGGACACATGGCCAGGCCAGGCTTTGCCAAGCCCCTCAGAGCTGCAGCTGGCTCCTCAGCTCTGCAGTCTGTGTGTGGTTTCTCAGTGCCTCTAGTATCCCCTTTCCAGCCATCCAGGATGAGTCTGGCACTGCAGCTCCAGCTGGAGAGCTGACACTGAGGAAACACCGAGTGTTTGCTGGCCTGCAGTGCTTGTGAAGATATCTCCTGAAAAAGAACCATCTCTTTTTCTCCTAGCCTTGTGCTGATGTGCTTCCCAGGGACATCAGTCTCACGTCCCAGGCACTGCTTCTCCACCTTCACATTCAGGCTTTCAGCCCATCTCTTCTCTATCCCATAATTGGCATCCTGGCCAATTCATCAGAGATAATATTTTTATTTTATTTTATTATTTTCTGAACACTGATTTTATTTTGGGAAGTGGAGCAGCTCCAGCTCTCTGGCCTGGCCAAGGAGAGCAGCCAGGTTTTACAAGAACCATCCCTCAAGGATTTCCCTCAGCACCTTGCAGCAAGAGGTCCAGGGGACATTCACCCCGACCAAATCACAGAGGGGAACACCTCAGGGAGAGGAATCCTGGGGAGGGAACGGGGAAACAAGGTGATCCCCTGCCCACCAGCAGGAAATGCAGTGCTGGTGATGGGAGCACTGGGATGGAAAACCTCCCAGCTCCCAGTGCTGGTACTTGCAGGACTCCAATGCCACTGGCAGAGTTTGCCACCCATTTGCAGGCAGGGCTGCCCTGGGTTTGATTTTTCTCTTTGGGGCATGGCCAGGGATGAGTGTGGCACCTGTCCCTGTGAGAGTGAGATGTCACCACAGGGAGGAAAGCACTGGAGAGAGTCACTGGCAAATGCTGATTGCTTTCCCCACCAGGGAACAAGGAATATTTTAATGGGGATCTTCCAACAGTGTGCCCAGAGAAAGCATTAGGTGTAAAAAGAAGGGAGATGTTTATTTATAATAAGCCTTTTTGGTTGTTTGAGGGCTTTTACTTCTCTTAATCTTGGTTGTAGATATTCTGCTGGATTGAGAGGTAGAAAATCAGGAAAGGTGTGCTATTAGAAAAGCTCTTTCTCGTGAGATTTGCCATCAATACATCTTATTTTCCAGCTCCCTGGGGGGTTGTCCTTAGAACCACTCTCAGGAGGGCTGTGTGCCCCACAGGTACAAGGCTGCATCAGCAGTCAGATATCCAACAGCACAAGGACACCCCAGGGTGCTCCCCACAGCTGTCCCCAGAGCTGCAGAGCAGTTTTAGCATCTCATAAGATCATCTCAGAATACTTTAGGATGGAAGAGACCTCAAACATCATCTTGTTCCACCCCTTGCAATGGGCAGGGACACCTTCCACTGTCCCAGGCTGCTCCAAGCCCTGTCCAGCCTGGCCTTGGGCACTGCCAGGGATCCAGGGGCAGCCACAGATTCTCTGGGCACCCTGTGCCAGGGCCTCCCCACCCTCACAGAGAAGAATTTCTTCCCAATATCCCACCTACCCTCAATGTCACACATTGATTTCGTCAGCAGCACAAAAAAAAAATGGAGCTTTAATGTTGCTGGGGCCTGAATGACTGCTCACAGCTGGCTCAGGGCTCTGCTCATGGCATTCACAAGGTCCTTGCAGACCTTGGAATCCGTGGCAGCAAGTGGCAGCAGCTTTCTTTGAGAGGCAGGACCCAGAAAGGCCTCTGCAGTGCTCATTTCTCCCCAGCTTTGTTTGCTCTGGGTAATTATTGGCACGCCAAAGGATATTAGCTCTGGACGTGAGAGCGCAGAGAGACTGGCTGCTCACAAATATCAACAGTGTAGTTCATTGTAATTCATTAAATGCTGACATGATCCCCAACAAGCAAAACCTTCATTATGCTCAAATTAAACCCCCTGACACCGATGCTTGACTCACTGTCAGCGCCTCCAAGTGCAATCAAATGCATAGAAATGCAGACATCACAGCACACGTGTGGAACGCGGGGAAAGATCTTACAGCAGGGAATAAAGGTCACTGCTGTTCCTAATTAAAGCAGTTTCTGGAGCAGACAAGCAGTTTCTTAAATAGTTCTTGCCCTTATCATGTCTGAAGTTCTCTGTGTCAGGATACTTTTTACGACTCTTTTATATTCAAGACCTACCACGTTTTGGGATGGAGTTTGCAAGGTTTGGAGGGACTGCTCCGACTGTCTGCAGTGATTCACTGACACCTGCAGCCCTAAGCAACTCATTCAATAATTTTTTTCAACTCCCCCATAACACAAAGAAAAGGTTTTTCCCTGCAGAGACACTCAGCATTAACTCAGGACTGCAAATAATTGAGAATCCCTGCCTCCAGTGATGCTTTTCCCTGTTGTTTGATATCCTTGCTATTACAAATGACTGCTTTCTTCCCAGAGTAAATTTATCTAGCTAGAACTTCAAGCCATTAAATTTTCCCACTATTTTTGGCTAGATTAAAGATATGCTTGCTGTCAGAAACAACTTCTCCTGTATTTCACCATGAAGTGTGAGCAAATCACTTCAGTTTCTCCTGGATAATGCAAATACATGAACACCCTTTAATCTCATGGTCTAAGAAGTCAAGTTTTCCAGATCTTTGTGTTGCCTTGTAGAGCTCCTCAGAACATCTTCAGTCTCCTTGGCTTCTTTTATGCTCTGTGGGCACAGAAAAGGGATGTTATTTTCCATGTGAGTAACCTCAATTTTTCAGTCTTTGTTGATCTGGTTCATCTGCTCCCATTCTTGGCTTTTTTATGATCTGAGCATGAGGTATTATGATTAATTCTCTATGACATCTTGCTCCTAGGTGAATCACACCTGTCTTTTTGCCAACAGCCTTGACAGCCATTCTGTGAAGGAGGTGTCTGTAAGAGCAAGTCATCAGCTTGTTCCTGGAAGGAAAAGCATTCCCCCAATGAATCATTTAACCAAAATATTCCCACGTACTGCTGCTCAGGGTGAGCACAAATGCTGACCCAGAGCTGACATTATTGCTGACCTATGGAGTACTGGAGTTGATGCTGGGAACCCTCATGTTCAGAAGATATTTCCATGCTTAATGCCCATGAGTTTAATGAGAGTTCAGCGTGTTCAGCCTTTAAAATCTGTGCCACAACCTTCATGTTAGGGATCAGCTTCACACAGTAGTACAAGATATTTAATTATAAGCAGGTTGATAATATCGAAGAAGCAGGTCACTGGTGTTGCCTGAGACAGATGGCTTCAGCTGCCAGGGGATTTGCTCTTTTCAGTGTTTTGGATATCTGGAGGCAATTTTTAGGGGATCCACATTGAAGGCAAGCAAGAGTAGAGTCTCCTTACCCAGCCTTAAATTGATTGCGCTACTACAGGACTGAACAGCTCTGCTCAAAGATCTGCTGACCCTGGGGACCCACTGGGATCCCCACAGACTCCCCCAGTGTCCCCCAGAATCCCCCCAGATTTTAGACAGCACTGCTGGTGGAAGTGCACAAGCAAGCCATTAATATATTTTTTTCCACTTGAAATAAAAACCCATCAAAGTCTCTTAAGAGGGAGGTGGCAAGTCAGGAACTAGTTGGTGATGATGGAAAAAAGAGAGGATAATAATTTCCTGGGATGATTCCTTTCTTGATAAGGGTTGTTCACAAAAGCAGCACTTGTCTCAAGGAGGGGTTGAAAGCCTACCTAGAGTCAGTTCCCTGGAATGAGAAGTAAATATGCAAAATTAGCATATCCAAGAGCTAATTAGGAGTCCAAGGCCATATCAAGGTAGTGGGAGTACCCTATGAGCCATTTCTGATATTTCTGAGCAGTGAGTGAAGAGCATGGGAAGCAGAGACCTGCTTATCCAAGGGAAAGGTGGAAGAGAGGCAGCCAGAATCTCATGAGAGGTACTCAAAGTGCCATGAAAATGGAATGCAGATCTTCATCCTTTCCCTTCAGGTTCAGAAATTAAAAACTAAACAGGGATAGGGCTGAGATGGAGCAGGAAGCATGTCAGTGGAGAGAGAGCCTCATTACCATAATGAGACACTTTGAAACACTCATCTCTCCTCAGCAGAGATCCCACTGCCCTCTTCAGGCATTTAAACCAGGCAAATGCAGCATGTTTTTTGCATCCCCTCTCCTGAAATACCTCCTTAAAACTCCCTTTGGCTGTAAAGCTTAAACAAAACCACCGTGAGGTGATGGTTGGTCTGCTCCCACGTTTCTTGGTCCTTCCCAGCATGGTCTCTGTGGTTGTCCCAGGCTCAGCTCTATGGATAAGACAACCAGGCACCCAATTTTTGCCTCTTGTGTCAAAATATACGGCTTAAGTGCATCACTGCTGAACAACCAGAGAAAAGCAACCTGCTCCAGTGGTGGCATCCCTGCCTATGGCAGGGGGTTGGAGTGAGACCATCTTTAAGGTCCCTTCCCACCCAAACCATTCCACGATTCTGTGGTCACATCAGACAGATGGCATGACCTTCCCTGTGGAGATGAGGGAAAGGACTGAGTAAGAGGGGTCCTTCACAGGCAGTCAATGCAGCATTTAACAGGAGAATTTATCTCTTCAAGCTAAGGGCTTCAGGAACTGTTGGGAGTCATGAGGATGTTGTTATCTCACCACTCCTGATGTATTTTTGGAGCTCAGTTCCACTGACCCATTGTTTTCTGAGCGAGGGGAAAATGTCTCTTTTTGATGTGCAGTGTTTTTAGAGCTTCATATCAGCTGAAAAAAGGCTGGGGAGAGACATCAAACTCTTTGCTATCTCCCCTGAATATTTCCAGGTTGGGGGAAAAGACGGAAAGGTGGTTTGGGGTTTTAAGCTTCCCTTCTTATCGCAGGAAAAAAACATAAAGAAAGAGAAAATGAGTGATGAGAAACTGGATTTTTCCATGCAAGCTAAAGCCAAAAGGGCTGTGCCTTGGAGCCGAGTGCGGAAACAGGGCAGGCGTTGGAGGATTTTCCCCTCCAAGCCTGAAAAGAAATAAGAAGCTGGCTGGCTGGTCTTGAATAACCCCTCCTGAGCCTGTGAAACCCGTCACAGTTTTTCATCAGAGCTGAAAATATCCACCTCCCCCATCCTTTTTTTTCCCCCCACCCTTTCCTCTGTGACGCCACGGCACCGGGCCTGGCAGTGTGGCTCTCTGGAGGATGCTGTCCAGCATCCATCAGAGCTGGCAGTGCTGGGAGGGGACACGGGCTGCAGTGCCAGGCTCCAGGCCAGTGACGTCCTGTCTGCCCAGTTCTGATACAAACAGAAAAGCTCTCGGGGCTGGCACGGTGGAACCGCGCCGAGGAAGCTCCCACACTTCCCCTCAATGCCGTGTTTTCCCAACGCTGACATCCCAGTGCTGGTGAGTTCTGCCCAGCATTCCCAGCCATCAGCCACCACAGTGACCTCCTCTCACTGTAGGATCCTTCCAGACCAGTGGTGTCACCTGTGTTCGGGTCCTGCAAACACTCACCTGCCCCAGGTGAGTTCTGCTCACCCTGAGCTTCAAACTGAAGTCAAGACTTGCGTGTTTTGCTCTGGATACAAATTATTTTCCTGAGTTGGGTTGGTCCCAATGAAAAATTGCCTTTTTCCTCTGTGCAGCTCGGATCTGGCCTCGCTGTACATAAAATGCCATGTATTCCCAGCAGGATTCAGCCCTTCCAAGGCCTACCCTGCAGCCAAATCTGATCTACATATTTACGAGCTTGTAAACAGGACGGGGCGGGTGAGTTCACATTCTTAGAAAACCAAGTGCAGAGAAAAGAACTTCTGAGTTGGAAAAACAAAGAGTAGTCTTGGGCCCGACCCAGCAAACACAGTGGTTTTTCCAAGACTTGGATGGCTTGCTTGAGAATCATTCTCCTCCATTCCTTTTCTACTGGATTTCCCAAGCTTACCTTTTCATTTGGGAAAAAATTCCCAATGTTTCTGAGCAGAGTGGAGGAGGCAGCTTGAGAGAAAAGGGATATTTTATCTCGGAGGGGAGTGGAAGGCAGACTTATGTTTCCAGAAGCCACCAAGGAACAACAGTTGCTTGCAAAGGGAAGTTTAAGGAAGGTGTTAAAAGGAGTTGCACAGCAGAAGGCAGTTGGAGGGCTCACCACGAAGTACCACTGTCAATAAATGCCAGGAGTAGTCTGGAACAGTAATTCCCAAACCGTGCTCCCCAGATCTTGACAGTCCATGAAGGCTTGGTAAGTGGTTCATGGGAAACTAGAGTTTCATGGAAAAGTAGCTCCATAGGGGAGCCAGCCAGCAAAAAATTTGAGGTTTAACAGTTTTTCATCGAATCATGGAATGGGTTGGGTTGGAAGGGACCTTAAAGATCTCATTCTAGTCCTGGCCATGGGCAGGGACACATTCCACTAGACCAGGTTGCTCCAAGCTCTGTCTAACCTGGCCTTGGACATTTCCAGAGATGGGGATGGGGAGAAGCCACAGCTTCTCTGAGCAAGTGGTTCCAGAGCCTCCCCACCCTCTGAGCAAAGAATTTCTTCCTGGTAACTCATCTAAATCCCTCCTCTTTCAGTTCAAGAACACTTCCCCTTGTCTTATCACTGCCTATGTAAAATCAATGCCTATGGTTGGATTTTTGCTCATGAGACATTCTACCTATGGTATTTTCCTGCTGAGATAGCAGCAAGTCAGCTTGTCTGTAAATATTTCCCTTCTCCAAGCTGGTCATCCTGGCTGTGCTTCCCAGAGGTGTCCTCTGATGCCATCAGGCAGGGAAGAGATTCCCAGGCTCAGACACAACACGAGCTCCAGGGTGCTCCAGTTTGGAGAATGGAGAGCCCCACTAATGCTCCTCTCTGAGCAAGCTCTGCACTGCCCTGGAGGGAGCTTAGCAACCCCACAAGGCCATTGTGTTCATTCAGATCCCAAGCCAGATGGAAATTTTTCTTTTTAAAGGCTGCCCTGAGCGTGTTTCCTCTGGTGAACCACCCAGACACGAATCTCTGCCGTGCTTGCTCCAACATCAGCCCATGGATTCCATCTCTTTCCTGCTCAGACAGCAGGACAAGAGCTCTTGACATGCAGCTCAGTTGCCCTGACTTTTTCCTTCTCTCAGGAGACTTTTTTTTTTTTCTTCATTTGCATCTGGTAAATAAGAACCTTCCTGATATCTCCCTTTGGATTTGCCAGACTGGTCAATCCTGGCCTTTTTTTTTTTTTCCCTATTTTATTTATGTCCTTTTGCTGAGTCTCATGATTCTAAGATTTGTTTTAAAGTCCCCTTTGGGGCTGAAGTCAGGCTATTATTTGTGAATCAAGGAACAGGCAGTTGACACACATATATCTTTCCCAAGCATAAGGAACACTGCAAAAATATTACCTTTGAGGGAGTCTGTACTAAAAGTCAGATGTCAAACGCCTACATCTTTGTCTTCCTTTTAATTCTGTGATTAATTTTGAAGTCCATCTTCCTGCTGACCATGCTTTATTGAGCACTCTCTGTGTCCTCAATCTGCTGCCCAGCCCTTCTTCTTGGAGGATGAGCCAACAGCTAAAAAGGCTATTCCAGGGCAGGGCAGTGTTGAAGTGAGTTAAAGGCAGCTTGGTTTGAGGGCATGGCTTGGAATTAGATGGTCTTCAGGGTCCTTTCCAAACCAAACCATTCTGTGATTCTCTCACAAAAGCATTGCCTTAATCATTTAAAGATTTATTACAGAGTTTGGTTTGCAGTATCCAAGCCCAGCTCTGGTTTCAGAATCTCTCTTCCTTTTCTCTGTCTCATCCTGCCTGAGCAGAGTCCACTGAGCTCCTGTTAAAAATCAAGAAGCAGGAAAAACTCATGGAATCACAGAATACCAGATTAGAAGGGACCTGAAGGACCATCTGGTCCAAATTTCCTTGGCAAAAGCACAATCTAGACAAGATGGTCCAGCACCATGTCCAGCTGAACCTTAGAAGTGGAATCCACCACTTCCCTGGGGAAATTGTTCCAATGGCTGATAGCTGTCATGGTGAAAAATTATGTGCAACGGGAATATCCCCAGGAGTGACTTGTACCTATGACCCCTCATCTTTTCCAGGTGACTCCTTGTAAAAAAAGAGTCACAAATCCTTTGTAGCTACACAGTGATAAAACCTCCCCCTCAGATTTATTTTCTCAAGAACTTAGCAAGCTCGGTTCTCTGAGCTTTTCCTCACATGGCAGCTTCCCAGTGCTTGGATCATCTTCCTGGCCACTCTCTGGATGCTCTCCAGCCTGCTCACATCTCTTTTGCCTGGTGGGGAACAAAACTGAACACAGTGAGTGGAATGGCACAGCTCCTTCTTCATCTGTGCCTATGTTGATGCAGGTGTTCCTGCAGGGTGGCCCTCGCTTCTGAGGTGTCCATTTCCTCATTCTGTTTGGTATCACTGGGGAAATTCAACAGGATGCACCTGATCCCATCATCCAGGTCACTTATGGGGGTATTAAACAGCATTGGGAGTGATATCGATCCCACTGGTGACAAGTTGCCTGTTTGGGAAGAAGCTTTTTTCCACCTCTCCCAGGGTGTGCCCTGTCAGCCAGTTCTCCACCCACATGTCCAGACCAGAGTGCACCAGTTTCTCCAGGAAACTGTGGGAAACCACATGGAGAACCTTGGAGAGATCCAGTCAGACAAGATGCACCACTCAGATCCACTTCTTTTGATGGTGGTACACACTGTGTGCTGCTGCTATGGTTTCTCCTTACAGACCTTGGTATCAACCCCTTTGCAGCAGCAGGCCACAATTCCTGAATCATTCCTTTGTTTAAAGCATGACTTTCTTCTTTAGATATCCCTCATGAAAGATGGAATGTGGTGTATTCCTTTCAGGGCAAGAAGGTTTTGTGCATGGGACACCCAGGTCCTTGTAAGGAGGATGCAATGGATGAAAAGACCTTCTGGAGATTTGCTGCTGCTGCTGCTTTCAGCTCTGAGTCCCCAAATGAAGGGTCAGTGTTTTGGGATGACCTAACTGTGGCCTTCCAGTACCTGAAGGGAGGATACAAGAAAGATGGAGAGAGATTATTTACAAGATCATGGAGTTGCAGGAAAAGGGAGGTGGATTCACATTGAAAAAGAGTAGGTTTAGATTAGATGTTAAAAAAATTCTTCCCTTTGAAGCTGGTGAGGCTGTGGCACAGGGTGCCCAGAGAAGCTGTGGCTGCCCCTGGATTCCTGGAAATGTTCAAGGTTGGATGGGGCTTGGAGCAACCTGGGATGGTGGAAGGTGTCCCTGCTCATGGCAGGGGGTGGAATGAAATTATCCTTATGTCCCTTCCAACACAAACCATTCCATGATTGTATGATTGAACCTTCTTTGGGCCCCCTCACCTGATTCTAATCATATCACAAAAGCACATTTCCAGTGATATCCAGCGAATTGCAAGTTTAACTACAACTTGCTCAGGAATCAAACTAACTAGGAGCAGCTATACTGTCAAAAAGAAAATAAAGGGTAAAAATAAAAGAAGGAAAAGAAAGCCAGTTTATGATCTCAAGCCCCCAGAGCAAGAGCTGTAGAGCAGAGTAAGTACTTTATAGGATCTTGCCCAAAGCCTGTCCTGTGCCCCATGCCGTGCTCCCGTGGTCCTACCACATAATTCCTGCCTTGTGAAGTTCAGGATCTCTGGCAGAGCAGGGGGTGCTGTTTGGCAGCCCACCAGAGTGGATCTGCAGTGTGGAGCAGAAGCTTTGCATTCCCTGCCCTGTGATGTGGCACCAGGGCATATGGAGGTGGTTAAGGGAGCAGAGTCTGCTGGGGCAATGCTGGGGGGGCTGCAAACTCAATTCCTAATGTTCTTTTGAGGACGGGCTCTGGAGTAAATTGTTCCCTGAACCAAATTCATCTGGAGGGGTCTGTCTGGACCACGCTAAGCAAATAAGCTCTATTCACAATCCTTGAAATTACTTGTGAGGTTTCTGTCAGGGAACAGTGTAGATGAACCTGCGTGGCTCTTCACCTTCCACTGGTGAAATTCTTCTAGTGATCAAAGCCCTGTCCTGAACAGGGGAGAAACTGGTGCATGGAAAGCTTTGGCAGCTTCTCAGAGAGGATCAGACCACCAGGTGATCATGATATTCAGTGTGAAATGCATCAGGCATCTGGATGCCCGTGGTGTGGTTGCTCATGAGCCAGGAGTCTGAGTCAAACCATCTGAAACCTGGTGTGATCCATCTACCTGGTACCCTCACACCCAGGATGAGATGGATCACTCCACTCTCACCACAAAATCTGCCCTCTCAGCTGTTGACTGTAAGAGGAGCTCCAGGAGCTGCTCAGATGCCTGAACTCAGGTGGTTCACACAAGAGCCATGCTTTTCAGGAAATGTGATGCCTCAGAAACATCCTCGCAGCAATTACTCCCACCAGTGGTCCAAATTCCTAGGATAACTCTGAGAAAATCTCCAATATTTGAGGGGAATAAGGGGCAATTTGGTCAAAGTCCTACCAATGTGCAGCACCTTAGAGAGAAGTTTTGGGCGCATCGCTAGGACCATACTCCTGAATGTTGGTTCAGGTTTGGGGGCCATGAATTTGACACTGAATGAGCAGTACAAGGCTCTGCTGCACTATCCTCCTCTTGCTGACACAGAAACCACATTCAAACCTCAAAATTGAGATCATGCTTGAAAGTGTTGGTGTTTTTCAGAGCCCTTGACTGGTTTTTCCTCCCTTTGCAATCTCCCCACCACTGCCAGACAAAAGTTTCCCTGATCTCCATCATGCCCAAAGCTTCCCTCCCTCCCCACAAACCAGGTTTGAACACCCCACCACGGGCTTTGGCATGGCCAGGGGCTCTCCAGGAGCATCTCTCCAACCATGACCTGGGACACAACTCTGCCTAGAAGGTCAGCAATGGTCAGGAGAGTGGTGGCTTCTCCCTGCTTCTCTTTGGGCCACACCAGGATGCAGAAACTGGACACCCAGGCAGCAGAGAGACGTGCAGGCAGCTCACTGGGGCTTTCATTGGGAAGCTGCTGCTTATCTGTGACATTGTTTATGGGGTCGGCTGGAGGGCTGACAGGCCTGAGGAATTCCACCCGATATCCCAATGCCATCGTCCTCCAGGGAAAACGCTTGAGTGGCTGTGAACATGCTGTCCTCCTCCCCAGGCCAAGCAGCTCTTGGATCCATCCTAGGAGGGCAGTGAACTCCATCATCACTCCAAGAAACTCCAAGGAGGTGTTAACCCTCTAGGGACCCTGATATGCCTACAAATACCCAGTGGAGGTGGTTAACAGAGGAGGAGGAGAAGGTCGGGAAAGACCAGTCAGAATCTGAGAGTCCCACACACTGGGAGAAATCCTTGCTGAAATCCAGCCCTTGGATTCAGCTTGGAATCCAGCTTGGCAGCTGCATCAGGGAGATTGTCCATCATGGGGGCCTGGCAAGGAGAGATGCAAGCTGGGTATTGAGCAGAAAGGGGCAGTTGATGATTACTTTGGACCAGATTTAATTCATTTACTTCATGAGAGTCAGAAAAACAGAAGGGAAAGTGAGGGTCAGTTTAGGTTGGATACAAGGAAAAGGTTTTTGAATATGAGGGTGGGGAGGCCCTGGCACAGGGTGCCCAGAGCAGCTGTGGCTGCCCCTGGATCCCTGGAAATGTCCAAGGCCAGGTTGGATGGGGCTTGGAGCAGCCTGGGAAAGTGGAAGGTGTGGAATGGAATGGGCTTTATGATCACTCCCAACCCAAACCATTCCATGATTCTCTGACTTGCTCTGGCCAGGAGGACCCAGAGGGAGCAGCTGTGGTACCTCCTGTGCCAGGGCTTTTTCTCTACCAGCTGCAATTCTCTGGACTTGCTGCTCTGATACACCCCCAGAGAGCCCTTGATCCTCTCCTGAACCTTTGAGGCCACATTCAGATGCTCCGGTGATGGGACACCTGTCCCCACCACTATCCTAATCCTATCTATGGATTTCTGGAGCTTCCTAACTCAAAACCAGAGTCGTTTGCACATTGGTAATTTTTTTTTTAATTTTCCATGAGTTTGGCCAATCAACTTTTACCACTCAGCCTGCTGCTTGCAGGGACATCCACAGCTGAGCAACCTGCTGTGAGATGAACCATGTCCTCTTCTTAGCTGCTCACCTGCCACCTCCTGTGGAAGGTTTCACCTTCCCTCTCCTGTGATGACACCGATAAGGTCCAGCTCTCCAAAAGCTAATTTTTTGCAAGCCCACTCCTGATACAAAGCCCACACCAAGCAACAGCAACCTTTATCAGTGTTGAACAGTCCTGCTGGTCCTTGCATTTCAAATTTTGTGGTGGGACAGTGCTGGGACATGACTTTGTCCCTTTGTTTATCCCACCTGCTCTCGTGTCTGCAGCGTTTCTGTGCCATGGACTATTCAGGACATGCTGCAAAGCAGGGACCTTTTAGAACAAAGATGCCCTTGCCAGCTAAGCCTGCTCATGGATTCTGGCTGTACACTGGGAGCCAGGGCCGGAATTTAGATTGGACTGGCTCCATTTGCATTGGTGCATTTGTCTTTTTTTCTTGTTTTGCTTTTT
>VXAC01005959.1:325803-446133 GCA_013399225.1 Rhipidura dahli
TTTTTGTTTTTTTTTTTTTTTTTTTTTTTTTTTTTTTTTTTTTTTTTTTTTTTGAGCACTGAACACTGGGACCAGCAACTCTCTGAACAATCCAAGTGATATCACCTTCCAGTGAGTCATGGGGAGGGCAGGGTGGAGAAGGGCAGGCAAGGAAAGATCATGAGATTGTGTTAGCTCCAACAACCTAAAAAAATGGGGATATGTGTTTGGATATGTGGAGAGGAGATTGCATCCACTGCCACCCACCACAAAGCGTCACAGTTTTGGGAAGCATCCCCATGGCTCCAGAGGTTTTTACCTGCCTGGTTTTCCCCAAATAGGACCAGAATGACATTGACTAGGAACAAACAAACAAAAAAAAAAAGAGCACATATTTATAGCTCAGTTTTTGCACCACCAAAAAAGTGAAGTTCAATCTTCAGATCATATTTAGTCTGTGGCTTCAGTCACTTTGCAAGGTTCAAATAGGCTTTTCCTGAGCTCACCTGCAGCTTTCTTAATTTCTGGATGGTCTTGAAGATAATTATTTAGGGTTACAACAGGACATACAGCCCTTGCCCTGATCCAGCTCTGACAGATTCATATTTTGCAAGATGTGGGATGATCCTTTACAAAATGATGGAAGGAATAAAGTCCCCAAATGGACTGTTAAGACCCCAGCATTATTATTATTATAAATTTTGATGGATGTCCCCAAGGTGGGTGTCACTGTCTCCTCCTCCCTCACCCCATGAGGTGTTGAGCTGGGTGCCCAAGAGAGGACCCAGAGGGCTGATTTTGAGTGCATAGCAAAAACTCCTCTTTAAACAAGAGCAGGTTTCCCTGCTGGAGTGTGACACAGATCCAACAGAAATTGTTCTTCCTGTTCCTTGATGTTGCCTTGTCCTGGCTTTGGTGCTTTTGGGGCCAGATCACCAAAAATTGCTCTTACACCAAGGTGACAGACTGAAGTGCTGGTGCATCACTCCATGTTGCTCTTCCTGATCTTTCAGTCACATTCTCTATTTCTGGACCTTGGACACATCCTCCTGTGTTTCCTGAGCTCTTCAAGTGTCCATCACTCAGCACTGACTTTGACTTATTTATATAGCAAAAGTTACAAAGCCCAGCCCAAAACCCTCTAAGTGTTGTTGCATATTCGTGTATATGAAAGCAAAAGCTGATTTCTTCCATTTTTTACACATTCCCTAAAAAAGACACCTCAAATCCTCTTATGTGCAGCCTCTCAGTGCCCATCAGGAGTTTCTGGTGCTCCAGCATGTGTAGAGCAGCTGTTCTGGGGACTCCCTGCCTAGTTCTGTTCATCCCAAGGCAAGGAAATGAGGGAACTGTGGATGCACTCAGGACACGTCCCTTCCAAGGGGCACGCTTATTTGCATGGTAATGAGGATGGTAATGGGCCCCTTGTCTTCATATGTACACAAGGTTCTCACTGGGTGAAAACCAGCCAAAGTTGAAATTCAGAGGACTCATAGCTTCTTTTCCTTTTCAATTTGTGTTTTCTATCTGGATGCAAAAGACAGAGCACGTAGTACAGAAACTGTATTGTGCACTGAGCTGCTAAACACCAGATAGAAATTATTATTTTAGCAACCATTAGGCTGTTTAGGCAAGCACCAATCTCTTAAGTAGCCTGGCTCAAGCAGTAATTACCAGTTGCATTTAAACAGAGACCCTTCTTTTTATTTGCTTTGTTACCATAGTTTTTTGTTTTCATTTCCTCTCTCTTGAAGCTGAAAAATGCTCCATAGAGCTGCAGCTCCTCTGAGAACCCAGAGCAAGCTGCAAACAGGGTTCACAGCAACACTGTGAAGAGTTCATGGTAATTAACCCTTTCTCCAGTGGGAAAACTGAGGCAGGAAACCGCTCCCTGACAAGGGAATGAACAGGATTATATGTTTAAAGTCCTTCACCTGCCTTGGTCCCATTCCCTGATGCATCCATGGTTCCTGTAGGTCCAGGGGGGTGGGTTGGGGGCACTGTGAAAAAGGGGATGGTCAAAACCATGGTGGGATGAAGAATGGAGGAGATGCTACATGGAAGGCAAAGGGGGATGGCCCCAGCACCACTGGGGTGTTCAAAGCTCCTGGCTGTCACTCAGGGAGCTGCTTCTGATGGGGTTGAAATCAAATCTGGTGATTCCAGCAGCCCAGAGCCAACCTGTAAACCTCAGCACTGTCCCCAGGAGAAGAAACTCCTTTAATCTAAAACAACCAAGGTGGGGTCATTCCCTCTATGAAACAGACCCCTGTGTTAAGGAAGCCAATGGGGAAGGTGAAGAGAGATTATTTATGAGGGCCTGGAGTGACAGGACAAGGGGAAATGGCTTCAGACTGCCAGAGGGCAGGGAGAGATGGGATATTGGGAAGAAATCCTTCCCTGTGAGGGTGGTGAGGCCCTGGCACAGGGTGCCCAGAGAAGCTGTGGCTGCCCCTGGATCCCTGGAAGTGTCCAAGACCACGATGGATGGGGCTTGGAGAAACCTGGGATGGTGGAAGATGTCCCTGCTCATGGCAGGGGGATGGGACTGGATGGTCTTTAAGGCCCCTTCCACCCCAAACCATTCCATGATTCCATGACATTGCTCCATCCAAAGCCACTGACTGCCCCAGCAGCAGCTGCTCATTAAGCTGCAAATGCCTTCATTTCCAGGAAGGCCCTGAGACTTCCCAGCACAGAGATGTCAGTCCTGCTCGCTCTCCTTGTTCCATGCCCCCTTGAGCACACACTGACAGCCAGCCTGAGCTCCAGCTCGCCTTGGGTGGGCCTTCAGCAGATATTTAGGCTGCTTTCCCTGCCCAAGCACCATAAAATGCTGGGATCTGTCTACCTTCTCCCACATCCCCGTGGTG
Source organism: Rhipidura dahli (assembly GCA_013399225.1). Classification (NCBI taxonomy): domain Eukaryota; kingdom Metazoa; phylum Chordata; class Aves; order Passeriformes; family Rhipiduridae; genus Rhipidura; species Rhipidura dahli. Next base: position 328,656 of record VXAC01005959.1, read on the forward strand.
GAGCTGCCCACGTACCTAATGTTGGGTCTGGCTGAAATTTCTCCACTTTTTAGGGATGGGTGTATGAAAGCTTTGCTGGAACCAGTTCTCTGAGTTTGCTGAAGGATGCTTTTCCTCCAGCAAAAAGCCTGGGGAGCTTTTGTGTAGCTTCAGTCACGAACTTCTGGCTCCTGGCACCTGCTTTACTGTTTTGACACCAGGCTTAGGAGCACAGGGGAAAATAATAATGATATCTGGAGTTAATGTTATTTACTAAAATACGAATTAACGCTCAGTCACATGGTGGCATGATTTGTCATCCAGAGCTAAAATTAACAGAAATTAAGGCTGAGTCAGAAAGTTATTTCAGATCCAAGTGGGGAATGCTGTATCGAGGCCATGTGGGAGCAACACTGACATCTTCTGGCTCGAAAACAAATCTCCAGCTTTTTCACCAAGAAAACCACTGGAAAACTCTGCAAAAACCTAAGGACGGGCTGGGTGGACAAAAGTGTTTTAAAGTATCAAGGACAAACTTCGTGGCAGTGGATATTATCTAAGCCCACTTTAACAGCTCCCCTTAGCATCATCACAAAATCTGAACAGAGGGTGTGTGACACTGATGGCCCAAAATACATGACAGGAGGAGGTGAAGGGGTGTTGTTCTTCTCTCAGTGCAGGTGACAGGGCCGTATCCATACTTTTATGCTGAAGTCTGTAAGTGTGGAGGTGATAAATCACCTGGAAATCAGATTCCACTAGGCCAGGTTGCTCCAAGCCCCATCCAACCTGGCCTTGGATACTCTCAGGGGTGAGGAGATACAATTACTCTGGGAAACCAGAGAAATGTTCTCACCACCACCACACCTTCAGCCTTTTCTACACCTCACCTCTTCCAGATTGGATTGACCACCACCCTTATCACCTTACTCTACCACAACCTTCTCCTTCCTCTAACCGAATTTCTTTTAATCTCTTCCAAGGTTCTTTCTTCCCATCCCTGAAGCCCTCTGAAATCGTCTTCAAGATCATCTTCTGGCTGGGATACTTCAACAGCTGCGTGAACCCCATCATCTACCCGTGCTCCAGCAAGGAGTTCAAGCGCGCATTCATCCGGCTGCTCAAGTGCCAGTGCCACCAGCGGAGAAGACCCATCTGGAGAGTCTATGACCACCACTGGAGAGGGGCCTCCATCAACAGCTCAGTGCAGGACTCAGAAACAGACCTAAGGCCCAGGATTAACACCCTGAACAGCTCCTTCATATTTAACTCCTCCTTCCAGGAGAGAGCCAGTAAGAGGCGAACGCTCAGCTTCAAGGGCTGGAAAATGCTCACCCCTTTCCAGAAACCAGCATCCACCCAGCTGAAGGAGAAGATGAACAGCCTTTCTAACAAAATCCGGGGTGGCTCCAGCAAAGGGGGGGTGACAGCCACCTACAAGACAGAGGTGGAGTCTGTCTCGATCGGGATCCCTCATGATTTCACGGAAACCATCGACTACCAAACCCATGATTTAACAGACTGCTGTGGGCTGAGAGAAACAGATATTTGAATCCTCTGGGGCTGCTGTCGATGGTTTCTTTAGAGGTATCCAGCAGAAACATGGAGGGATACCACCTGTGGGTCTGTCAGGCAGGCTGGAAGCAGCAATCAGGTATTAAATGCAGTTGTCCAAAGGTTATCCAAGCATCCCCCATGTGGAGCTCAGCCCCTTCTGTGGGATTGGGGTTCCTCAGATCAGAGCCAATGGCATATCCCATTCTAACCAGCCACAGCAGGAGGGGAAGGTCTGTCAAGACCTGTCAAGGCAAGAGCTGTCTCCTCCCATGGATGGTTGTCTTTGGCTTTGGAAGAAGCTGTGCAATTAAGGGAAACCAGGATGTCTCCTTTGCCTTAAAAACACCACCGTGAAATCTAATGGAAAGATTGAAACCCAAAAGTTGCCAACCCTGCCTTAGCACATGTGGTCACGTTTCCATGCAGAGGCAGCATCCAGGAAGGACACTGACCAGCAGCTGCTGGCAGCTGATCCTTTATGTGGTGGGTTGGGAGCTTGTAGGTCCTGAACAGGACCTCTAGACGAGGCCTTGGCTTTGGAGGGAGAGCAGACTGGGGTATTCCCAAGCAGGGTGGAGAGATCCCAGCTCTCAGTCGTCATCTCTGCAGTGGCCACAGCTTTGCCCCTTCCACATCACCTGGTTTTAGGCCAGAGGAGTATTCCAGGTGTGTACACTGCTACCAAGGGGTGTACAGGTCTGTCTCCTCTCATTCCATCCTGTGAAGCATTTCCCACTTCACTTTCCAGTGAAACACTTGCAACCCACCTTGCTTTAGTGAACATCCATCTGTGACACACAGAGAAACCAGCTCCTTTTGGTGTCAGTTATCCCCAACCTTTCCTGTCCCCTTTTTGCTCTCGTCGTTTCTCTCAAAAAAACACAGGATAAAAATGCATCCCAGGGGCTTCACTCAGGACAAGAGGAAATAACCTCAAGTTGTGCCAGGGAAGGTTTAGGCTGGTTATTAGGAAGAATTTCTTCACTCAAAGGACGGTCAGGCACCAGACCAGGTTTCCCAGGGCAGTGGTGGAGTCACCATCCCTGGAAGTGTTCAAAAGACATGTAGATGTGGCACCTGGGGACGTGGTTTAATGGTGAATGTGGGGGTGCTGGGTTAATGGTTGGATTTGATGAACCAGGAGGTCTTTCCCAGCCTTAATGATTCTGTGATTCTTTGATGCAGGCCCTCAGCCAGCCTGTGCTGTGGCTCAGGAAAGGTGGGATGGCTGAGTTTGGAAGTTTGCATTTCTACTGTCCATAGAGTCCAAGCTGAAGTGGAGCTGAGGTGCAGTTGGAGCTCCCTTGAGTAGAGGGATCTGCTCCCCAGGAAGGGTCACACTCATGACCCTTCTCCCAAGGGACTTCCCACATGGCTGATACATCAAACCTTTGGTGGCTGCCAACAATTGCCTTGGTTGTGTCCACTAACATGGTCAAGACAATAAAGGTGGGTTTTCTCCCTGCTCACAGAGTGTGAGCACCCCTCAGGAGGGCACCACGGCCTCCTCCAGGAAACTCAAGAAGCTGAAGCCATGAAAAGCCCACCTTGGCCAGTCAGTTCACAAATTGTTCACCCAAACTCTACTTGGCCATGGACTGCAGGCACTGGTTTCCAAATTCAGAGTGGTTTGATCACATTTCATAATATGCTAATGAGATAATGAGCCCCAAGGTGCAACCATCAGGTTGAGCCATGAGCAGGAGACACGTAGGTGATGGAGGCAGAGGATGGATCTGAGGTGAGATGCCCCAAGCCAGGGAACTAAAGAACTAAAGGAATGTGAAGTCCTGAGGGCTGGAAACATGGCACTGAACGTGTCCTGGGTGGAACCTGCTCCACATCAGCACTGCCCCTCGAACCCATGAGGAGTCTTTCATGAAAGTGCCTGCAGCACATCCAGCTCATCCCACTAAGGGTGGCTGCAAAGGAAGATGAAAGGCAACCAGGCACAGCAGGGAGAATGTCACCTTTCCTTCTGATATTCTGGTTTGCTTTAAAGGAAAACAAAACAGGAGGGAAGTTGGACTTTTTTGTTTTTTGCTCTTTTTGTGCAGTGCATATCGAGACCAGATACTGGAGTTGGCCCTGTCTCAACACCCTTTACTTGATGCAGGACTCCAAACTGGACCAATTATGGCACAAATACCAGCAGATTTTGTCCAGATATTTTCCTCCCAGCAGCAAATCCCAGCACTTACACTGAACTCAGACTCACAACCACCTGCATGTTCTCCTGCATCTGCAAAACCAGCCTGAGGTTGCCAGCTCTGCCCTACCAAAGCAGGGAACTTCCCAACACCCCGTGGGAACTTCTGTGGGGAAATAAATTTTTTTTCCCCCTTTTTTTGGCTTTGAAGGGAAGTGAGGCTTTACAATGATGATGGGGTGACATGAAAAGTTGTTTTGTAGCATAAGGACTGCAGCTGCCACTGTTTCCTGGGTGGTTTTGGGATCCTGGTGGGAGGCACTGGGGATGTGCCAGGGAAGGGACAAGGGAGAGCACAGTCCATGAATGCACCCATGACCAGACAGACAGACACGCACAGTTCACTCTGCTTATATATATGGGCCATTCCCAAAACACCAGGCATTCTCCTACAAATGGGCAAACATCCCTCTGTAAATGAAGATTTAGCAAATGCTAGCAAGCAGTGCATTCCCATAAATGAATTGGCATTGTTGCTTACACTTCTCCCTCACCTTTTCAATATATTTTTTTCTTCTTTTTTTTTTCCAATACTGAAATATTTACATTTACAGCCTCCAGCCCCTTGAAAGCTTTGCCAGAAGGAAAAAAAAAAAATTAGTCTGGAGGTTTGTTGCCTCTTCATCCCAAGTCTTTACAGACCTAAAAGGGAGAGAAGAAAGTATGTTTAAGCACAGATAGAACACACACACAAAAATGCCCAAATTCTGGCTCAGTTACTCACTGTATTTGATCTGGCCCCAAGAGATGCCCTGGAAGGTGCTGCAGGAAATCCTTGAGCTCTGCTGTGCTGCATTCAGGCAAAATACTTGGTTTTTCACCCTGCTTTCATTTGGCATCTTGTATCAGAAGCAGTGCCAGGACTGGACTCTGAGGCTGCTCATGCAGAGCTTCATTTAGAGGAGACAGGGCTGTCTTTGCTGGCAGGGGGGAAGGAAAATCTTGTGTGAAATATGACCTGAGTATCTGAAACTGAGCATTTCTCCTTGAATGCCTTAATTTCCAACCTGTCCCACGTTTGGAAAAAATGGGCTCAGACTTTGAGAAGGTAAATTCAGTCCTATCCCACAGACTTCCCTGAATCCACAAGGGTGTGACCAGCTGAGCTGAGCTGTTCCTGCAAGTTTTCCAGGCAGGCCATTTCCTAAAGCACCTGCAGCTCAGTTATCCATCAGATCCCACCTCAGTGCACAGGCTCCATGTCACATTTGCATTGTCAGACCTTGCTGCTTCAAGGAACAAAGAGCTGAGGGTGGAAAATGAGTTTTTCTGTCTCTGGACTCTCCCAAGTCCACGAGGGAAGGAAGGTCCCCGTCAGCCTGAGCTGGGCTGCAGCTGGGTTGCATTACTATTGTTTACAGTGTGTATATAAGTGTACATTTTCTTTAGCAGAACATTGGAATTTTTTTATGTATAGATTTTTATTTTTCATCCCCAGAGGTATTTATTAGCCAGAGTATTTCTGTTTCGTGTTTCGGGTTATGCCAGATTAATGTAAGCTCTATGAAACAGAATGCACATATTTTTGTTTGTTTGTACCAAATACATGCACAAACCTGTCTAAAATGTTGCTGTGAATTGTTGCTGTGTCTGATTTTTTAAACAAGGTTGGAGGGGATGAAGGAGAGAGGAAGAAAATCCTGAAAACTGTGCACTCTTGCTTATGTCTCTTTTTTTTTTTTTTTTTTTTTTTTAAGTTTCACAAGGATAATCTTTCTCACATGGAAGAATTTTTGATAGAAGTGAGTCAGGAGAGGACACTCTCAGTTTCTTGACATGCAGGGATGAAGGGGTTGCACCAGCCACATCTAGAATGCAGGTTTAAATTGAATATTGAGAAGAAATTTTTCCCTCTGAGGGTGGGGAGGCCCTGGCACAGGGTGCCCAGAGAAGCTGTGGCTGCCCCTGGATCCCTGGAAGTGTCCAAGGCCAGGTTGGATGGGGCTTGGAGCAACCTGGGCTGGTGGAAGGTGACCCTGCCCATGGTAGGGGGTGGAATGAGATGGGCTTTAAGGTCCCTTCCACCCAAACCTTTCTGGGCTTCTTATGCATATGATGCATATCTGAGGCAGGAAAGGGAAAGGCAAAAGAGAAAATCAAAAGAAGAAATAACATGAAAACACTGAATATTTGATAGCAGTCAGAAGTGAAAAATACTTTGAGCAGTTTGGGGGAAGAAATGGAGAATGGAAGAGATGGAGAATGACCTTGAAAATACCTTTGCAACTCTGAATACATCTGTGATGTACATGTAATTTGACTGCTGTTTGCTTTTCTGATTCATCAGCTCAAAAAGGATGGACTGGGCTTAGAATGGACCAAAGTCACAGGATAGTTTCCACCCAAAGAACACTTAAATCAAAGAGCTCTCTGATGACTGAGAATTCAGGTCTGTAAAACCAGGAGTGCTGGGGAGAAGACAAGTAGTGAATGAGTGTTCACTGCCTCTCATAGTACAAGAACTAAGCTGCATCATCCCCAATTACCAAAATGAACAGGGCGAGGTGATTCTTCACATGGCTCATTTTTGAACTCATCACCACGAGATCTTGCATCTGCCTGGAGGGGTTAGAACAGCAATTAAGGGGCCTTGCTGACAGATAAACCCATCAAGGCCCATTGGAAACCTTTATATAATCTCTGAGCTGAGAAACCCCTGGGGCAGCAATTGCTGTCAGCAGGGAGGGTATTTCGAGGGGTACTTCACTGTTGGATTTTTCTTTCCCTCTATTCCTTCTGAAATTTCCCTGGTCAGAGAGGGGAATCAGCTGGAATGACCCAGGCTTTGGGAAGTCCCAGCCTTCTCTGTGCCCTTTCTCTCCATGCCACAGTTGCATCCTGGAATTCCCTGCTGATGCCTAAAAGGCCTCCTAGAAATAGAGACTGGACAGGAGTGAGGGAATAAAGCTGGGGATTTATTGGAAAGGCCTCCAAAGGCACCCCTGGGGACCCCAAGATTGCCAAAATGGACCCCGAGATGGACCCTGAGAGGCCACGAGTTCTTCCCACTTTTATAGCTTTGGTTCATTTGCATCTCAGGGTTCATTCTCCAATTAAAGCTGCAGTTAATGATGGAATTGCCCTCAGCTTGCCCCCCTCAGAGGCTCTTTGGTTGATGCTTTTTGGGCCCAGTTTGGGCTGGGTGTCCTTGGAGAGCAGCCCCGGAGAGGCTTTGCTGTGTGTGCCCAGCACAGAGAGCAGCACTGAACAGGGAACAGGAACCTCCAGAGTTACACACTGGGCACTGCAGGGCTTGGAAAATAGAAAAGAACCTAAGCTATCACTGCACATAGGCAAAAATTAGGGAAAAAAAAAAAAAGGAAAACTCAGTTTAGTCCCAAACGCACATCAAACCATCAAGGTCATAGGATTTTGCCATCCCTGTGCGCCAGTTCCTGCTGGGAAATTTCTTTCACCACCCAGAAACTGAAAACCATCCCCTCAATAAACTGACTTTTACAATCTTTTCACAGGACAGGGATTGTAGCTGGAACTGGGAGCTGCCTGGAGGTTTCCCAAGAAACTTCAGCAATCCTGTGCAAAGGTTTCCATTTTTGTTTCCACTTTCAGACCTCTAAGGGTCCCTCCCTGGAGACTCACATCACAGAGTGACACTGAGGTCATTGACAAGTAGGTTTTGGGTTTTTTGGTACCTCCTGTGGGATTCAGCTCATGGATTAAAACATCTCCACTCCAATGAGGTGCCCGTGTTTGAGCCATGCTTAATTTCCATTAAAGAAAAACATAATTAATTCTGGATTGAATATGGGCATTTCATGCCATTTGAGCCATCCCAGGCTATCCAAGACATCTGCACACATCAGGAAACAGGACAGAAAACCTGATGTGCACAGCTGGCTCAGGATCATGGCAGAAGGACCTGGGCTGGGAGCTGGGAGCAGAAGCAAGTGCTGGGCAAAGAACAGACAGAAACTGAAAGTCTGATCCCTCCTTTTCTCTTGGGAAAAGAGGACACAGGATATTTACTGTGGTTGAACTCATCACCAAAAGTCAGATCAGGATGGACCACACCACCCAGTCTCTGTCATCCTGGGACACAGAGTCCTGCCAAGACGCCAGGAGGGACAAATCAGGGATTGTAAATTACACTGAAGTCCCAGGAGAGCATTAAAAAAAGGTTTATAGCAAAAATGTTCAGTTCTATTCCGTTCAATTAACCAAACTTGCCCAAATTTAAAGATTTCCTGTGTGCAGTGCTGGTGGATAACAGATGTCCTGGGGTTTGAGGGAAGGATATAGGCATCAAAAATAGGTTTTATGCATTTTCTGAGAACATTACCTGGCATTTATTATGCCCAGATCTCCAACTTTACTTTTCATAATGCAGCCTCAAGGAGGACATTTCACAGAGTTTGGAGGTTGCTGGACTTTCTTCACTTCTCTCCTTTGCCTTCAAAAAGTCTGAGGCAAGGAGGGACTCAGCCCATGACAGTCCAGCTGACCATGGCTAAAAATCTCACTAAAAGAAAGCATTTGGGATTTTCACAAAAAATCAAGGCCCAATCCATCTCCTGTGCTGAATATTTACTCTTCTTTCTGCCACAGCTGCTGCTTTCTGGATGAAAAAAAAAAAATAATAATAATTCCCCAAGGGCTACAGATGATTCATAAATCTCCCTGAAATGTGACCATAATTAAGCAGCAGCAGCACTGCTGAGAGACAGAGCACTGCCTGTTCAAACCCCTCTGCTCTCCCCTGGCAGATGCAGGGTTGCTTTAAAACCTGATGGAACAGCTAATGGATTGGAAATTTGAGTTCAGATGTGGCAGCAGAGTGTTTTTGGAAGGAGAAGGTCCCAGATCTTAGTCCCGTCTGTGGCCAAGAGGCTTCAGCTGGAATCATTAGGAGAGGAATACCATGTTCTTTCTCCTTGCCAGTGGAGACTTCCCACTCCCAAACTTTGCAGGAGGTGTCTGAAATTCAGAAAACTGACAGGAACACAAGAAATGACCCCCAAAAGCCCTAAACCCAGCATACACCAACCAAAACAAAAAGCCAAACTAAGGCTGAGTTATCCCAGAAGATCTTACTCATCTGCAAGCTGGAAATTGGAATTTCTCCACACATCCTTGGGAAAAGGGAATGCCCTTGGGTAGCCCTGTTTTTCTCACAGCAAGGTGGTTTTCATGGGTTTAAAAGGTTTGCTGCCTTGACAGCACAGTTGTTAATAGGAGAGTAAATTGCCATTGTTTTATGCATGTTTATTACTCCAGTCCTCAGCAGATGATTCACGGAGCAAATCCAATTTCACTTTGATTGCTGTGGGGCTCTCATTTCTCAGCTGTTTCAGTGTTTCAAGCTTAAATGCTGCTTCTTAAAGCTTTAGGGGACAGAGGAGGGGGGTTGACAGTGTATAAATGTGTTTTTATATAGGTATATATTTTCTGTAGGTACATAATACACATATGCCTGTTAACAATACACCTGCACTGATCTTCACAGAAAAACACACACAAATACATATTGAATTTATCCTTCTAGCACTCTCTTTGTGCTCTCTTTGCACTTTTCTGTGGCCAACTTCAGCCCCAGACCGTGCCCCATGTCCTCCTCAGACCACCCAAAATTCAGTACGTTCAGTGCAGCTGCTCAGTCACCACATAATAAATAAATACTGCAGAAATCTAAAATGAGCTTTCTAATATTCCATTACTGAGATCAGTTGCCCAGAGAGGATGTGGATTCTCCATCACTGGAGTGCTGGCAAATGTTTATCTTGGGTGGCACATCAGACAGGATGGATGCTGCTGCAGTTTGAGGCTCCTGTCAGCTGTGTAATTCCACATTCTGCACTGTTCCATGTATTTGCTCTCACCTCTTTTTTAGGGACCTTGTTAAAAAGAGGGAGAGCAACTTTGTAATGAAGAGATAATGGTAGGATTAGGGGGAAGGGCCTTAAGCTGAAGGAGGACAGGTTTAAATTGAATATTAGGAAGAAATTCCTCCCTGTGAGGGTGAGGATGCCCTGGCACAGGGTGCCCAGAGAAGCTGTGGCTGCCCCTGGATCCCTGGAAGTGTCCAAAGCCAGGCTGGACAGGGCTTTATTCTTCTCCACAACACACTCCCAAGGAATTAGAAACTGTTCTTTTTCAATTTCTGTGACTTGGCCATCTATTTCTGCTCGCACAACAGGTATTTATCCCACCTCCAGCTTTTCAAACTGAGCAAAGATGAGTAATTGTGCCAACAAACTGCCTGTGGAAAGGAATAAACACACCCCTGCTGATTAATTTACCAGGAGACATGATTTAGCTTTTATTTCCAGTCTCCACTTTCTCCTACCAGCCTCTAAATGATTGTCTTTGCTCTGGCACAGTGAGGGTCCTACAGGCTCTGACTGATCCCAGCCTCTTGGGGTCTGGGAAGCAGGACTGTGTCAGTCAGCAGGCAAAGGATGAGAAAATCCACTGGCAGGGAGATGAGGGCAGGGAAATTAAAATTAAAAGCAAAATGAGCACAAGGAGTAATGAACAAGCAGCAAGTTTTCTCAAAAATGTGAGGGGGGCGGGGCTGGAATGCAAAACTTGGGAGAAAAGAGAGAATTATTTTGCAATGAGTGGTCTGGCTGAGGGAAAAGTAATGGGTTTGATGTAAAAATTTGCTCTCCTGCCCTGCTTATAGAAGAGGTCAGGCTCAATTACCAAAATACACTGTCTGCCCTTAAAAATAAATGTTTTTCTGCCTGACTTGGCAAGTCCTGCTGAGCTTAAAGCAGTGGCCAGAGATTGCACCTGTTTTGCAAAGGAGAAAATGCTGTGCTGAGGCATCTGCCACTGACCCAAAGCAACCTGAAGAGAAAGGTAAGGACCCCCTCCCCTCCCCTCCCTTTTCCAGCAATTTATTTAATTTTTACTTTATTTTTAGCACCCACTCTCTTTGCATTACAATTTTCTTCCAAGGGCCCCCTCAGCTATTTTTGCTGCTCAATATTGGCCAGACAAGTTATTTTTTTCACCCTTTTCATTTAGGTATTTATTTTGGAGGGATTTATTAGCAGAGAGAAGAACCTGACTGACAGCCTGAGAGGTCTCTCCCTCGCTCCATCCTCTCTTTAAACCAGATGCAAATGAACCAAACCTATAAAAGTGGGAAGAACTCGTGGCCTCTCAGGGTCCATCTCGGGGCCCATCTGGGCAGCACCTCTGGCTCCCCAGGGGTACCTTTGGAGGCCTTTCCAATAAATCCCCACCTTTATTCCCTTATTACTGTCCAGTCTCTGTTTCTGGGAGGCCTCTCAAGGCATCAATCCAAGCTGTCCTGTGGCAATAACTGCTTCCCATCTGCTGTCCATGGATGTGTGCAATTAATTTATAAATTACAAACCATCATGCCCAGCCTCACCATCCCAGAATGGTTTGTATTGGGAGGGACCCTAAAAATCATCCAGTTCCACCCCCTGCCATGGGCAGGGACACCTTCCACCATCCCAGCTTGCTCCAAGCCCTGTCCAGCCTGGCCTTGGACATTTCCAGGGAGGACATTTCTTTCCACATTTCCATGTGGATCCAGCCTGTCTGAACAGGAAGTTTTTCAAGACCTCTCAATTCCCCCCTTCCCTCGACCTTTTCTAGGTCTGTTGCCTCCTTTTTTAGGAACACGCTGATATCTTAAGAGACCAGTTAAAAACAGAGACTGGACAGGAGTAAAGGGAATAAAGGTGGGGATTTATTGGAAAGGCCTTCAAAAGTACCCCTGGGGAGCCAGAGGTGCTGCCCAGATGGGCCCCGAGATGGACCCTGAGAGGCCACGAGTTCTTCCCACTTTTATAGGTTTGGTTCATTTGCATCTCAGGGTTCATTCTCCAATTAAAGCTGCAGTTAATGATGGAATTGCCCTCAGCTTGCCCCCCTCAGAGGCTCTTTGGTTGATGCTTTTTGGGCCCAGTTTGGGCTGGGTGTCCTTGGAGAGCAGCCCCGGAGAGGCTTTGCTGTGTGTGCCCAGCACAGAGAGCAGCACTGAACAGGGAACAGGAACCTCCAGAGTTACACACTGGGCACTGCAGGGCTTGGAAAATAGAAAAATAATCTGGTTATCTTTGGCATCAATGTGGCCAAAATTTATTTCAGCAGCACTTCCTCCAGAGATGTTATTACTTTCATAACACCCTCATGCAAATGGAATAATGATACTTTCCTTTATTCTCAGTTCCTTTCCTGGCAATTCATACCATTTTTTGGCCTTTCTGACCACAGAGCTGAGGGTCCCAGCCCAGCCCTTCACACAGGTTCCACAGCCCTTCCCTGGGTGCTGCTGCCTCCTCCTGAGTGCACAACCAGCTCAGCAATAAATTCACCACCTGCTGACCTGATATCAACACGTCTCTTACACAAATATTCACAGTTATCATTACCTTTGACTGCCCTGAATAATGAAGGACTGGCACTAAACTGTCACCAACCCATTCACACATTTTCCCAGGTTTTTTTTTTTTTTAATACAGTGACTATTGTGGGACCTAATAAACTTTTTCCAGTGTCAGAAATTACTTTAATCATATTTTATTTGTTTCTTTTCTGTTTATTCCACCAGAACACCTTTTACCTTATCCCATGACAGCTTAGAGGGACGGGAACTTTTTCAGGATAAACTGCTGAATGTAGAAACAAGACTGTAAACTCAGATAAATTTTAATAAAAGAAGTCAATAACTGACTAAATTGGAAAGAAAAGTGGAAGAGGAATGGATAATATCACAGGAGAGGAATTTCAAAGGCCATCAGTGTATGGATACCATGTACATTATATCTCACATGCCAACTTCTCTACATCCAATACTTTTCTCCATGGGCAGTTTAACAGCAAAATCCAATGTGACAGGCAAGTGTAAAGTAAAAAGGGTTTGTTTATTTGTTTATTTTAAACAAGAAAATGGTGTTTGTGTCAATGTATTCCTGAAAATACTGCTAGCAACACAGGAAAAAATAAAAGAAGTCATGGGCGGTGAACAGACACAACTCAGAATTATTTTATTCCTTTTAATAATTTAAGTAAACAGGAAAAAAAAAACAAAATCCATAACTGCATTAGGTTAGAAATATCTAACAGAGTTTAAAAATATTCCAGACCCTAGGTTTCTTCATGAGATAATATCTAATGGAGGGATAAGGTACCAAAACAACCGGGAAAGGATTGTGAAAGATCTTCAAATGAAATTGGAATCTTTCAGCCAAGTACAGAACAAAAGGAGGAAAAGGCTCCCAGCTCTGCAGCTCACTCTGAGGCAGGTTGAAAGAGTAGCTGGGTGAACCTCTTGCTTTGAGAGTCTCAGATCAAACAGAGCAGCCAGAATGTCAGCACATGGTGAAAAGAAAAGGGGACAAAAAAGTGAAGAGAAATAAAAAGGACCTTAGCATTTGCATCGGCCATAAATAATTAATCAATGAAAAGTTAAACCAGTGTTGTGCTTCCCTGTCCAGAGGAGACATCTGGGCATCCATCCTGATGCATCAGCAGATCTCTGGGAGATTTCCCTGGGATAAGGATGCCAGTTTGCTGGAAGGCCACCTGCCATGCAAAGGGACCTGGACAAGGGAGCCCAGAGGGCACAGTGGTGGTCAGGAGTTTGGGGGCTGCACCCAAGGAGATGTCACTGTTACAACACAGATGGGTAGAAAAACCACACAAAGTCCAGGGTCAGGTTTAATGGCTTTTTCCCAAGGTTTTTATATGTTAGTTCACAAAAAGAGTGTTAAAGGGCATAAAGTAATTGGTCCTCTGGCCATCCACCCCTTGAGGGGATTGGCCAAGTTCTAAGCCATCCATTCCCAAATGTTTTTCTAATTGAAGCCATAGCAATCCAGCAAAACAACCTGCAGGTGCAAATGTTTACAAAACTGGTAACTTCAGTTTTAGTTTGCTTGCATGGGGAAGACAGAGCTCTCACAAAATGCTAGAGAGCTGAAGAAATTCACTGCTGAAGCTTTTTCAGCATCCACAAAGGAGATGCTGAGGGAGCTCCACCCCAGAGGAAAGAAGGTTTCAGGTGGATATCCGGCTGCACTGCTCTGGTTGGGGTGCAGAGAAGACAGAGCCAGGCTCCCGTCAGAGGTGATGGGCTCAACACCCAACAGGGGAAATTCCCACTGGAAACAAATAAAAAAATACTTCCTCTGAGTCCAGTGCAGCTGGAGTGAGGGATCCAGAAGGGCTGTGCAGCTCCACCTGAGAGATACCTGAAGATACCTTGCCCCAAGACCCTGGGCAAATTGATATTGGCCCAGCATTAAGCAGAGGACTGAATAAGGGATCTCCAGCCTCATTAATTCCTCAGTCCTAATGATCCTTTGGAAAACAGATTCTATCTGTGTAAGGCTTCCAGCTCTAGAAATGGGATTTTTTTGTAGAGCACCATTTGTCTGGGGTGAAACTCCTCTGAGGCAACGGTGAGAAATGCCATCCCTCATTCCATGATGTGCAGAGAGCAGAGCTTTACATTTCCTCCTGAGGAGAAACAACCAGATTAGAAGCTCTGAAGAGCCTCAGAAGCAGCAGCTCTTATCAGGCCTCGGAGCAGCTGTTCATACACTCCTCAAACAGCCAGAGTTGGCTGGGCACAATATTAAAGACACTTCATTGAGAAACATTGGCTGCCATCCAGGATATTAAAAAGATAATAAAAAAAGAAGTAAAACTGCTCTTCTTCCCTGCTGGTTTTGATTTGTTTATAATCAAGGGCAGAATGCAGTCCCTGTTGTTTCATTTCAGATGTTCTCTGGAGGTCGGCACACCCTGCACCCTGGCAGTGCTCATAAATCAGGGATGACCTAAGTTTTCTTCACCCAAATTTGTTCTGGCTGGTCAGAGTTCTTTGTTGTATCCCTCCCATCATCAGAAGGGTCAGAAATTGAAAGGGCACCAAGGTCAAGTGATGTTTCCATGAGAAAGACCCTCCCACCCAGATATCCCAGTATTTATGGTTGAGTCTCACCAAGGTGGGTGCCAGGAGAGAGGAGAGGAGTCCATGGGGCACAACAGGACCTGGTTGTGACCCCCCCATCTCCAGGACACACCACATGGGTGAGGTGACATCAAGCTCACATTTCCAGCCTCAGCAGGCTCTGGGAGCCATTTGGGGGCACAAACAGCATTTACCCAGGAAATGGAGAAAGTTATCAGAAAATGCCATCCTCGGCTGGATTTTTCTCACTCTCTCCAAAAATTTAAAAAAAAAAAAAAGTGTGTAAATATCATTAGCTAGGAAAAAAATGCTGATGACTGGAAGTGAAATTTGCCATTGAAAATGAAAAATAAATGTGGTGCACTCAGAAGTATCTAGACATGGAGGCTGAGTCACTTTTATGCTAATACATCCTTGTCACCTCCCCAGTGGATCTGAAAAATGGTCTCATTTCTTGTAATTGGTGTTTATGATAAAGGCATTTCTATCCTCTCTATGTACACACACAGTTACTCTGAAAGAAAACTTATTTTTCTCTCCTTTTTTTTTTTTGGTTTTGTTTTGTTTTCTATAAATTCTCCCACCTTTTCTCTTTGGCAGGTGTGGTTTTCACACAAAGCAAGCCATAAGACCTGCTCAGGTGTGTAAAGGCTGAGGTTGGCTCTCACAGGGACCACACCTCCCTCACCCTGGTCACCTGTGGCTGGTGATGTGGCACCGCTTGCCTCTCGCTGCTGAGGTGCACAGCTTCATTTTTTGTGTCCTTCTCCTGCTCTTTATCCTCCTCCTTAATAACTCTGAGCTAAGAAGAAAATGGTTCCAATTACTGGAGGGCTGTTGGTCTGATCTAAGAGAGTTGCAGTTCAGTAGAGGCCCAAAATGAAGCACTCAGCTGTGGAAAATCAGCTCCAGAGGAAATAAATACAAATTTGAGGGTTGTTCTGATCTCTGGGAGGGCTGGCTCTGAGCATTCCCACTGATCCTGATCTCCCCCGATGTTTTGTGTCTCTCAGTTGCAGCTGGCTCAGATCTCTCTCTAATCAGAGTGGTGTGAATCACATCAGCACCTTTCCTTCTTCCTCTGCCTCCTTTCAAATCCTTGGAGGTGCTCAGAAAACTCTCCATTCATGCAGGGATTGGGAAAATCTCCCATTCCCAAACCCCTTCCCAGTTGTCAATTTAGCTCTCACCTCCACCATAGCAAGATCTGCTCCAGGCCACCATCCCTCCTCCACTCCCACACTAATGACCTGGAAATCATTAAACTTTGCAGGATTTGTGGTCTCTTTGCATCAAGAAATCCATGAGCACCTCTGCTCTTGCCCTGACACTGAGGTGGAATGAGGCCAGAGGACACAGCAGAGCCAGGGATTGGGAAGATAACTTGTGTTTCATGGCACTGAAGGGCCTGCTGGAGAGCTAATGTGATGTGGACATCACAAAATCCCACCAGATTAAACCAGAGACACCCCAGTGGGTCGGGTTCCCTGCCAGGTAGATGAGAGGCATTTCAACATTTTGATTGCATCCCACATAGAAACACAGAGTATCTCCATTTGGAAGGCATCCAGAACGATCATCGAGTCCAGCTCCTTGCCCAGAGTCATCAGTGAAGAAAGCTGAATAATCACATGTGAAGGGACAAAATTGAGAGCAGATTCACCAGAAAGCGCCTATGTCAGGAGAAAGAAAGAAAAAAGAAAAACAGCAAAGAGTATCTTTGCCCTTCCATGAATGATTCAAACTATGCAGAGAAGCTGCCAAATTTTTCATATGGCTGATGCTACCAGGGGTTTGGACTGTCTGGAAAAGCACCAGTGCTATGATCAAGCATCTAAAACTTGTGTTTGGTCAGAGCAATTTGAGAGCACTTGTGGCTCTCAAAAGCAAACAAGCCTCTACCAGGCAGGCACGGGGCTCCAGAGGGGCTGCCACCACCCGTGTCCAACTGGCATTTTGAGATGACAGGCACTGGCAGGAAGGGATGTGAAATTAAAAAAGGAAAAACACTTTTTTTGACAGTGGGAGCAGAATCTGTCATTCCATGGCCCAGGAGGTGCTGTGTTACTGAAAGTAGTGAAAGGCAGCTTATTTAAAAAAAAAAAAAAAAAAAAAAATTTAAACAGGCAGATAGTGATGGGGCAAGGGGGGTGGTTTCAAACTAAAAAAGGAAAGATTTAAATTAGATGTTAGAAAGAAATCCCTCCCTGTGAGGGTGGTGAGGCCCTGGCACAGGGTGCCCAGAGAAGCTGTGGCTGCCCCTGGATCCCTGGGAGTGTCCCAGGACAGGTTGGATGGGGCTTGGAGCACCCTGGGGTAGTGGGAGGTGTCCCTGCCCCTGGACAGGAGGCGGGACTGAGATGAGCTTTAAGGTCTCTTCCAACCCAAACCACAATTCCATGGTTACAGAATTCTGTGCATTAGTGGTGGCCTTGGAAATGCTGGCGTGGTTGGACTTGATGATCTTAGAGGTCTTTCCCAAGCTAAATGATTCTCCCTTGGTGGTATTGCAGGAAGACAAAACAAACCCTCTGCCATGCTCATTGGCCTCCTCTGGAAGGAGAGCTGGCCAGGTGACCTAATCCCAGGCATTGTTTTCCTTTTGAATCTGCAAGACAAGAAGTCACAGCATTCCTGTGATCTGCTCCATCCCAGGACATCAATCAGCCTGAATTATTCCATGTGCTTTTGCAAAATAACCCCTTGCTTGTGTTGCAAACAGTGCAAATGCTTTGTAGTCTCTTTAGTTTTTGGCTGAGTTGTCTCAAGGCCCTGGATCCCAGCTGCCAAAAGCTGAGTGACCCTGACATTACTTTTTTGAGGACACCACATTGATTTTCATGTGAAGGTGCCATCAGTATTAGTCAGCACTCAGTATTTATAAACCACTCTGTTTTGTTTGCTTTCATGACTGCAATTACAGAGTGAAAAGAGGCTTGTATTGAACTGTGTGTCCTGACACAGAGGTGTCACTCTCCACCAGGCATGGGTTAGATGAGAACTCTGGCCATGATGCCTTAGGTTTGAACTTTTCTATTTCCCAAGCCCTGCAGTGCCCAGTGTGTAACTCTGGAGTTTCCTGTTCCCTGTTCAGTGCTGCTCTCTGTGCTGGGCACACACAGCAAAGCCTCTCCGGGGCTGCTCTCCAAGGACACCCAGCCCAAACTGGGCCCAAAAAGCATCAGCCAAAGAGCCTCTGAGGGGGGCAAACTGAGGGCAATTCCATCATTAACTGCAGCTTTAATTGGAGAATGAACCCTGAGATGCAAATGAACCAAACCTATAAAAGTGGGAAGAACTCGTGGCCTCTCAGGGTCCATCTCAGGGTCCATTTTGGCAGCAGCCTCTGGCTCCCCAGGGGTACCTTTGGAGGCCTTTCCAATAAATCCCCACCTTTATTCCCTTTACTCCTGTCTGGTCTCTGTTTCTAGGAGGCCTCTTAAGGCATCAGCCAGCTCAGGATTTGCTTGGTTTCTCCTCCATGTGAGTTTGCATCTTACCTCCTTCGTTTCCTCTGCTGTGGTGATGCTGATTCCCCAGGCTTGTTGAGGTGCCTCTGAGGTTCCTCCTTGCTTTTCTACCTAAATTAGGTCATCAGGAGGCTCACTGCCCTCCATTTCCCAGCCGTGGATCACCCCATTAACCAGCACAGCACATCTGAGACTGATCCCTGAGCTGGGGCTTTCTGCCACAACTGACCATTTAATTCTCCATTTGTTCTGTCCAGAACAGCTGTAGAGCCACCACAACACTTTCCCACCATGGCCTCTTTTCTCCCCTGGGAGGCTCTTTAGACATTGTTAAAGATCTCCTGGATGTCCAAATGCACCACGTTCTCCAAGTCTCCCTCATCCACCCTTTTCCTGATGCAGTCATTGAGCCATAATCCCTCTGTGAGACCTCTCTCCTCTGGTCTGTTGGGCCCACGCTCTCCTGTTGTGAAATATCTCCCTGAAACTTAATTATCCAGGTTTTAAATACCATTTCAAACTAATTTCCCCAGAACATGTTTAAGGAGGGATGACATGTAATTCTCCCAATCTCATTTTAAGGCTTTTTGAATGTAAGTGCAACATTCCTCACATCCCAGTCCTTGATTCCTCTCCTTAGTAAGCCAATCAAGTCCTGCCAAAACAGCTTAAAAATCTGCCCAATCTGGACACCCAGGAGTCCTGGGGGAGGACTGGAGAAGGGAAGGCTCCAAGGAGAATTCAGAGCCCCTTCCAGTGCCTAAAGGAGAGCTGGAGAGGAACTTGGGTCAAGGGATGGAGTGAGAGGACAAGGGAGAATAACTTCACACTGCCAGAGGGCAGGGTTAGGTGGGATGTGGGAAAGGAATTGCTCCCTGTGAGGGTGGGCAGGCCCTGGCACAGGGTGCCCAGAGCAGCTGTGGCTGCCCCTGGATCCCTGGCCGTGTCCAAGGCCAGGCTGGACAGGGCTTGTAGCAACCTGGGATAGTGGAAGGGGTCCCTGCCCATGGCAGGGGTGGCACTGGATGGGCTTTAAGGTCCCTTCCAACCCAAACCATTCTGTGATTCTGTGAAAATTTCTCACTGAAATGTGGTGCAAGAACATCTGTCCAGTGAAAATCTGCATTCCTTCCTGGTGGTATTTCCATCCAGGAACTCATGTGCCTGGCATTGCCTTCAGAGCCCCATCCTTTCCCTCTAAATTCCTTTGTCATTTGCTCTCCCTTTCTCCTTACCCACCTTACTCCTTCCTGTGTTCCCTGGGAGGACTGGTCAGCAGATTGGCACATCCATCATGACCCAAATCCTCCAGGAAAAGAGGACCCTTCCCAGCCCAGGATGAGCTGAGGTGGATCCCTTTAGTCAAGAAGAACGTGTAGAACATCCCAGCCGTGCCCAGAGCAGGGGTGAGCAGTGCTGAGTCTCCTCAGCAAAGCTCCTTCTCTCCCACTCCTGCATTTCCCAGGGGAAATATTTGTCCTGGAGCAACAGGCGTGGCTGCAGTGACGCTACTGCATAGCAAGGACATGACACTGCACAGGCTGAGGGAGCAGGGAGGAGGGTGGGGACTGCAGGGCTCTGGGAAGGGATCCTGCTGCAGAGGGAGTTCAGAACTTGCCTGGGAATTCAAGGTCATGTGGGCACTTTGCAAAGTCCACTGCATGGGTGGCTTAAGAGAGCTCTGGGAGAGATATATATGTATTTTATATATATATATATATATATATGCACACACATATATATATATTAAAAATATGTATGTATATATAGATATGTGTATATATATGTATGTGTATATATATATGTGTGTGTGTATAATAATTTTATATTAAAATTTTATTAGAGACATTACAGACATTTTCCATCAAATTCTACATATAACCCTTATAATGTGCCTATATTTTAGGTCAAAATATACATTTATGTCTATAAATATGTAAAGGATATGAGTGTATTTATATATACACATTAGGAGTGTATTTATATACATGTGTACGTACATACAAATTATTTTTTTCCAAGGATTTTCAGTTCAAGCAAATAAAACCGTGACTCAGCTGCAGTGACAACAGAGAGGAAACCCAGATAAAATCCAGATAAAATCCACCCTCTTATACCCAACTCTGACCTGTCACTGTCTAGTCTCTCCCCACCCTGTGTGCAGGTTACCTCACAGGGTGGGTTCTCTGGGAGGTGACTGACAGTGACAAAAAAAGCCTTAGTGCCTCTTTTTGTGATGTGCAGTTTGGTGAAGTATTCCAAAAAGGGTTTTTCCACCTAAAAACGTGGTCCAAAGAGGTGCAGGACAGAAGTGGGTTTGACCAGAAGAGCCATCCCTTACTAAGCCACACACACAACACCAACTGCATCGTCTCCAGACAGGATCCAGGCAGCAGAGAAGGCTGGCGTAAAACTAATCCTCATCTGAAAAGGTTTTAGGGGAAAAAAGTTGCCATTGCTCTGCCCTGATTGTGCTGAAAGCCTGGCCCAGTTAGAGCCAATTGTGTCAGGAAGCAGCTTGATAGGAAAGTTTATTTGCTGTTTAAAAGTGGTGGCAGAAGGGTTTCCTTGGGCTCAGCAGCATCATGGAAGCGTCGTGGAGAATCTTCCTGCCTTTCCCAGCCATCCTGTCAGAACTAGGTGGGAGCTAAATTGGTGTTTCAATGGAAAGGGCAGCAGAAATTAAAGGATCAAACCTCTCAGGTTGTCCCTAAGACCGGGCAGAGGAGGAAGGTGTCAGGGTGTGGCTGAGATGGAATGTGGTGGGGGAGCAGGATGGGTGCCACCAGCAAAGGGACCAACAGGTGGGACATGGGGTGGTTACCTCAGACACCCTCAAAACAGGGGGCTGGGTCTATCCTTGCCCTAAAATGCCCAGTTCAGGCTCTGGTTCTGCTGGCAGAGAGATCCAAGGGTCCATGAACCATCTCAGGGGCACATCAACAAATCCACTGCCAAGCCAAGGACCCTGCCCAGACTGTGTTTCCTCAGCAGGAGCTCCACTGAGAGCAGAAATCCGTGCAGGAGCAGAGATTCCAAGGTGAGA
Source organism: Rhipidura dahli (assembly GCA_013399225.1). Classification (NCBI taxonomy): domain Eukaryota; kingdom Metazoa; phylum Chordata; class Aves; order Passeriformes; family Rhipiduridae; genus Rhipidura; species Rhipidura dahli. The sequence goes on from VXAC01005959.1 coordinate 349,835, forward strand.
TGGGTTCTCCTGCTCACCCTACAGAGGGGTGCAAACTGATAGAAGACACCCCAAAACAAGGTCCTTGCTCAGGCACATTTTTCTGACTGCAAATTGCACCGAGACCCAATACAGTCCCAGCTCTGCAGAGAGGCAAAAATACCCCCTGTGCCATCCTCAGTGGCAGCTGGAAAGGCTGCCCACTGTCCTCCCCATGAGCACTGGGGTGTCTGGAAACACCACACCCAGCAAGGAAGCACAAGGTGATGGACAGAGCCAGCACACACCCCACAATTGTGAGGGAGGTTCAGGTACGCTCAGGTTAGCAAGGAAGAGGCAGAAATGGTCCAGAGGAGAGAGGGTGGCAGGGTAGGACTGGATTGGGAGTCTGGAGGACACTGAGGGGAGACTCATCGGGGTCTGCAGCTCCTCCTGAGGGGCAGTGCAGGAGCAGCTCCAATCTCTGGGACAGTGACAGGACCCAGGGAGTGGCTGGAGCTGGTCCAGGGGAGATTTAGGTTGGAGATCAGGGAAAGGTTCTTCCTCCAGAGGGTGCTGGGCACTGCCCAGGCTCCCCAGGGAATGGGCACAGCCCCGAGGCTGCCAGAGCTCCAGGAGAGTTTGGACACCACTCTCAGGGAAAGAGTGGGATTGTTTGGGTGTCTGTGCAGGGCCAGGATTTGGATTGGATGATCCTGGTGGGTCCCTTCCAGCTCAGGATACTCCATTATTCCTGGCTTTTGCAGGAATCTTTTCTTCCTACCCCACAGGAGCACAATGGTTGTCATCACAAAAATTCAAACCATTCACCCAGGAGCAGGAGTGTGACCAGGAACAAGCCAAGACTGCTGCCTGGATTTACGAGCACAAAGCACATGCAGGTGTTACCAAGATGCTCTGAACAGCCCCAGGCCAGGAAAGCAGCATCCATTGGGACTTTGGAGTGAGTTCCCCGCAGGAAGGGACATTCAGGGTTTGCAGCTTTGTTGTAAATGAAGTCAGGCAGGGCAGGGAAGGAAGGTTTTGCTTTGCTGTCCCTGTGCCGGAGTTTCCTGGGGATTTATAGCCCTCAGCTGGTGACTCGGAGCACAGCCCCGCTGCATATCCGTGTTCCCAGCTCAGGCTGGGCGAGGGCCCTCCCTCCTGGCTAAGCCATCATCTGCACCCATCCACGTCACCCACAACAGCCAAAAATCCTCCCCTGAGCATCCCAAAGCCTCTCCCAGTTCCTGGCATCCACCAGCTCAGCCCTCACCCCCTGCCCAGCCAAACAGGACATATATAGCTCCACTATTTTATTACTTTCTTCTAAATCTCTCTCCTTATAAATCAACTTTTCCAGCCCCTGAATCCCTGCCTGTGCTGTTGCCTTTCCACTTGGCAGTGCTCAGTTGCCAAACGCCTGACAAATGGCCCTCAGGCAGCCACCCTGGCCAGGGCCACACTGCCCATGAGAAAAGAGACGCTGTTCCTCCTTCTCCAAGCATAGTTCCCCCTTTTCCAAGCATAATTCTCCCTTTTCCAAGCATAATTTCCCCCCCCCCCTTTTTTTTTGCTGTTCTCCCCCTCATGTCACTCATCTTACAGGCACCCCCAGCAAACCACTCGCTGTGAACCCACCAGGATAACTGGGGTTGGGAAATTTCTCCCTGTGCTTCACAGAAGGATTTTGGAGGGTTTTTTTTTTTGCATTGGATCAGGTTGGTGCAGCTGTGATCAGTCCTTTATTTGGAGAAGTTCCACAGCAGTTTCCTCGTGGCTTGTCCTGTGGAAGGTGTCCCTGCCCATGGCAGGGATGGAACAGGATGAGCCTTGAGTTCCCTTCCAACCTGAAACATTCCATGATTCTACATCCCTGAACCTCATGGAAATCCTCCAAGTATCTGCCACACCACGGCTGGATCCTCACACAGGACCAGATTAATCAGTTATTTCTCCAAAGGGACACCCGAATTTCCCTGGGGGATGGGAGGCTCCTGAGCCAGCCACACTCCCCCAAGGCACTGGGTGTCCCAGGGAGCCCTCGGGGTGGCCAAAACCTCACACACATGGGCTCTGATAGCTGGGAGATCATCCAGCTTCTTCCATCCACCTCCCACAGCCCCTGCCAGCCCTTCAGGGATACCTCAGGCACCCCAGAAATGGAACAAGAACCCACTGATAAATGACCATGTCAGTGCTCACCCCTCTGGGCTCCCACCCGGAGCTTTTCCTTCACACACCCGTGGGTGAGTCTGCAGGTATCTCTTAAAAGTGCCCGGTTCTTATTATTTCTGGAGAATGTTTTACTGCCACGAGATGGCACCACAAAATCACCTTTCCCGGGGTGTGCTCAGCTTGCAGAAGGTGCTCCAGACCCCGTGCCAGGGAGAAGTCAGTGGTCCCACCCCAGGGATGGCTCCAGGAGGAGAAAATATCCAACCCCGCCACGTGCAGAGCCAGAACCCACATTCCTCACCACTTTAACCACTTGCAATTTTAGCACCCATCATTGCCAGCAGTTCTGTTTCACTGAGTTTGTCTGAGAATCTCCCAGTGCGTCCCAGTCTCCTTTTCTGCTCTGGGTCTGGGTTTGCACATAAATCAGCACCAGGGGAATTCCCTGGGCACTAAGCTCCATCCTTTACACTGTTTTATAACCAGCATCCCCTGGAACAGCCCGGCTGGTGCCCACTCACAGTTCAGAGCCCAGCATGGATCCTGGGCTGCTCCTGTCAGGGGAAAAGGGCTGAACACTGCAAACATCCAAAGCCCTGTGCCAGAAAATCCTGCTGGAGGCCTTAAATATGCTGGTGCAGTCTGGATGGTCCCCTCTGTGCACGGACAACCACAGGCCACTTAGTGCCACCAAAGGGGACTTAACTGGTTGGACAGGATGAGCTTAGAGCCCTTTTCCAGCCTTTATTCCGTGATTCTGGGATTGGCCACATGGTGACACTCGCGGGGTTCTCTGCTCACCACAGATTTGGGCAAGGAGGGATGTGAAGGCAGAAGCCAGAATCTACCCCGTAACTCCACCACCCTCCTGCTGCAAGAGGAGCTCTGAGCACCCGCTTCAGCTTTTTTTAAAAACCCTCTTTTTAAAGGCATTTCTTGCTACTGAGTCCAAGGAACAGAACCACAGAACTGGGAAATTCTGAGATCATCAAGTCCATCCATTCCCCCAGCACTGCCAAGGCCACCACTGCCCCGTGTCCCCCAGTGCCACATTCACACATCTTTTAAACCCCCGCCAGGGATGGGGACACCACCACTGCCCTGGGCAGCTTCCCAACCCTTCCCATGAGGAAATTTTTCCTAATAATTTTCCTAATAAAATTCTGTGAATGATTTTTCCTGAACCTCCCAGGAAAGGGGCAGCCAGGGACAGACGTGCTCGTTCCCCCATGGCACTGTCACCCAGGGGCCTTCGGGGATCCACCTCTGCCAGCACCCTGCTGCTCCCACCTGCTGCCCTCCCCACACAGCCAGCCAGAAGAGCAATCCTTAATTAATTGTGAGTAATTAGATGCCTCTTACCTGCCCAGCAGCCCCATCTGCTTTCCACCAACCTTCATCACTGAGCTCTTGGTGGGCACAGCTGGAATGAAGATGCCACAGGTTTTGGAGAAGGGGGAGCAGGATGGGGGGGTCACAGAGCCCCGTGGTGACACCACCTCTCTTTGTCACATGTTCAGGGTGGCCTTTGCTGCTAATTTTAAACACCTCTTAGTAAACAGCTGCTAAATTTAGTGTCTCTGGAACACGAGCATCGTTGCAAAGGCTGGATTGCTGGTGAGTGATGGCAGCAGAGGAGTGAGGGGGATTGGCCTGACACAGATCCCTGCTCAGCAGAGCCAGACACCATCGTCATTCTGTCTGCACAGAGCAGAAAAAGGAGCTCTGAAACCCTGACCACCAGCACAGCAGCTTTCCTTGGATGTCCCCTTGATAAAGAAGCCACAGAAATCACAGAATCATTTAGGTTGGAAAAGACATCCAAGGTCATCAAGTCCAGCCTGACTGATCCCAGCCCTGTCACACAGACAGGGCACTGAGTGCCACACCCAGTCACTCCTTGGACACCTCCAGGGATGGGGACTCCAGCACCTCCCTGGGCAGCCCCTTCCAGTGTCTGACCACCTGTTCAGCCAGAAATTCTTCCTAAATTTCTTCACTGAAGAGAAAAAGCAACTCCTTGTTTTTTCCTGTGTCATAGCCTCACATGCCCAAAGGATTTGTTTTTCTCCTTGGATTCCACTTTGCAACAGATCTGGCTGCTGGGAAATCAGCTCTGGCTCCTTGAGGTTGAGTTCTGAGTGACTGAAGCTGGACAGAGTTTTATCTCTCTTCAATCAAGTGTGCTGCGCTCTCCTCCCGCAGCCCAGCTCCCTCTCAACTCAGTAACAGCATGAAAAGAGATAAAATGGGAGAAAAACAGCAATAAATTCAACATACCACCATCCTTTCCAGCTCTCCAGCAGCCAGGAAGGCATCCCACCTCCACACTACAGCAGGGAATCAGCACAGCTCAGCTGAGCTCGGAGAGAACCAGACCAAGTTGGTGCCTCCTCTGCAGACATTTATCTTGGGACGCACTGACTCACCCTCTGGAGGGGGATTTTTCCCCCTCTCTGTCCCTTTCCCTCCCCTCTGTAACTCGTTTATCAACATGACTCCCACCCCACACGCAGAAAGAGGGAAGGGAGGCTTCACATGGGGCAGCAGATGCCAAAGCAAGACACATCCCTCACTCCTCACATGAAGGCCTGGCCAGCAGCCAGCCAGATTGAGAGATGGAATGCAGGGAGATAAGGCAGTGGCCTAACACCCATCACCTTCACCCTGAAAACTTTTATTTTTGGAAACTGTTTAGACATTTTTTAACTATGCTGATGGCTGCACTGTGTTCACTTGACTTTAAAGAAAAAGATGATTTATCTCACTGAGGAAGTAAAAAAAAAAAAAAAAAAGTTTTTTCCTGTTCCAGATGGCAATTTCCACATGATCCAGACAAAACCTTGGGAGTCACTAACATCTGGATTTGCTGACACACATCTGCACAGTGCAGGGGCTGCCTGGATGGGGGCGAGTGCTCCTGTTACCCTGGAGGACACACAATTAAAGCATAAGGCAACAGAAGAATATCCTGAGTTGGGAGGGACCCACAAGAATCATCAAATCCCACTCCAGGTCCTGCACAGGACATCCCAAGAATCCCACCCTGTTCCTGAGAGCGTTGTCCAAACACTCCATGAGCTCTGTCAGCCCTGGGGCCGTGACCACACTGACCACAGTGCTGTCAGCTCTGCCCTAACCAGACCTTTTTGGTCAGGATTGTACTGCTGGCAGGGGAAGTTCCCAGTTCTGAGAGATTCTCCATATAAACACCATTTGTGTCATGTGTTTCTAACCTATTTTCAACCTGTTTTCCTCCTACTCCACATTGTGTAGGAAGAGAAAAAAACCCTTATTTTGTAATGTTGCATAAAAGAGTTGAAAGTTACCAAGTGAAGCGTCCAGGAAGTACCACAGCACCCAGTCTTTTTATTACAACATTTATTTTAGTATAGAAGGCACTTACAATACAGAAAGAAAAAAACAAAACAAAACAAAACAAAAACAAACATGATAGGCACCAAAAGTGAAATTAGAATTGAAATGACAGAGAAACAGTTTACCAGACCAAAGGAGCACCCTTCCCTGTTAACAATACAGCACATGGAAATGAAGCTATCGATGACTAACATTTTTAACAATTAGAGCTTTTTATTTTATTTTTTTTTAATAGAAAAGATAAAAGGCTGTTCTACTGTGAACTGAAATAAAACAGAACCCCTCCACACACCTGCAGGAGGATTTGGGAGGTGGTGCTGGTCAGGCAGGGCTCCCTCAGGTCGGGCACTGCAGCAGGTCCTGGTACATCTCGATGAGCCGAGCAGCCTCCCTCTGCCCAGAGAGCACAGCACCGTGGGTCGTGGAGTAATACTTCCTGTGAGTGGCCTCCCCTGAAAACATCACCTGCATGGGCTGCAGGGCACAGCACAAGGGGCACAGATCAGTAGAACTTACTGGGAAGCAGGCGGGAGGCTAAAAGGAGACAGACTTTCTATGCCCATCCACACAGGATGGTTTGGGTTGGAAGGGACCTGAAGGATCACCCAGTTCCATGGGCAGGGACACCTTCCACTATCCCAGGCTGCTCCAAGCCCTGTCCAACCTGGCCTGGAACACTTCCAGGGATCCAGGGGCAGCCACCTGTTTTGGAGTGCTGGTTCTCAAAACCCCCACAAGGTGCACCACAAGATAACCATTTCCAAAACCCTTAAACAACCCTGCACGAGGCACAGAGCACCTGATCTGTACCACCTCCTCCCTTTGCTCCCCTAAATTACACTTCAGCCTTTTAAGCATTAAGGGAATTTTTCTTCTGGACAGCAACTTTAGAAGGATAAGAGTCATGTCTCAAAACCCAGAGGGTGAGACACAGAGCTGTATCTCTTATACAAACAGGGAGGTGTTTGCTAGAACTGCAACTCAGATTTGAGGCAGGAATTTCTGGGAGGATTTCCCTGGGAACTACACAGAAAGGTTCCTAAAGCTCCTGCTGGGTTTTCTTAAGTAGATTTCTGCACTGAATAAAATTATTTCTGCTGGGGCCACGCGCTGGTGGAGGAAATGGACTGGGCAGCTGCTTGGAGGCTGCATTTTCATCAGCCTTTGGATTTGGACACATAACCTTGAGTGATGGGGTGAGTTTGGCTTAATGTGTTCCTGAGCTGTGTAACCATCTCCATGTGTGCTCCAGATCTCCGTGCTAAACACACAAATCAAAGGCAGTGTCTGGAGAGAAAATTTATCATCCCCTGCCAAGGACTGGGCCTCCCTCAGCCTGCACTGCCAGCACAGAAAGATTTCCTAGCCTGCACCTCTGACACAGTCAGACCTAGACATTAGCAGGGTCATCATAATAACAATAATAATCTTTAAAACAGATTAACACGTGCTTTCCTGAGGAATTCTGAACTGGACAATAAGGCTAATGATGGTCATTAAATGCAGACATCACAATTCCAGAAGTCACATGCACGTGCAGCTTTTGATAAATTCAGAAGATGCAGGAATCCCTGAGATGTTGGCATTCCATTTAAAGGGGTAAAAACCTACACACACATCATTTGTCCACAAAAAAAAAGGAAAACACACAACTGGAGGCCAAAGCAGGGATTTTCTGTTTCAACCTCCCTCCCCAAAAACCTGCTGCCCAGTGTCACATTTTACAGCCACAGAGCCCAGAGGGGCCATACTCACAGGAGTTTTGGAGCTCTCGGCGTAAGGCAGTGGCTTCGCGAGTTTCTCTACGTCGGCCCCGCTAGACCCAACCTGGGTGTAGGAGTAGGACCCACGGAAGTAGGGATTGCTGCCCCAGGAGGACCGCAGGATCCGGCGAGGTTTCGGAATGTTTGGATTCCCTGAGTGGAAAGCAGAAGACAGAAAGTCAGACTGCGTCCAAGAGGGAAGAGGGCAGCGCCTGAGCAAGGTGTGGGTGACAGGGATTCCATCTGATTTATTCAACATCCATCCCAGCAGAGTCCTCACGCTGCAGTGAAGAGCCCCCACACCAGATCTCTCTTCCATTACTGAGTTCTAACTATTTATGCAACAGAAACTGGCTCCCTTTTCGTCTCAGCTCTTCCACTTTCCAGGAACGTGTTGGGAGTCCCCATTCCTGGAGGTGTCCAAGTAACAACTGAATGAGGCACTCAGTGCCCTGATCTGCTTGACAAGGTGGGGACTGGGTCACAGGTTGGACTCCATGACTTTGGAGGGCTTTTCTCACTTAAATGATTCTGTGATTTATTTTGGAAAGGATCATTTAAATGTTTAGGTTCCTGAAAGACTGGGGAGCTTCAGGAAACCCTGGACACAGTCTGGTTGAAAATGAAAAGCATCTTCTGGTCTCATTTGCAGTGGGGAGCCTGGTGGTAATCAAGCATGTGATTGATCTCACCAAGACTTAGGTATTTAATTGAGTGCCCAGTCTAAGCTGGATGTTTAGGTAGCCTTGTGAGAGAGATGTGCCTCCAAAGAGAAAAGGAATGTGTTAGGAGGCAAATCTTTATTATGTGGGGGCATTGAAAAACCTGTCAGAGAGTTCTCAAAACCTGTATTAACTCATTCCAACAGCTGCCTGTACAGCTGCCCCCCAAACCAAGCTAAAATCCAGGAGACCTTATTTATTTAATGCACAAGGCATGGAAAGAAGGCTTTTGAGGCTGCAAGCAGGATTTCTAGATCGCTGTAGGATTTCCACTGCTAAGAGGATGTAGGACCTGGAGGTGAAGAATGCACCCATGGCAGGGCCACCATCAGCCATTGTCCCCATCCCAAAGAGCCCAGGAGAACAGCACCCAGGACTGCAGCCAACCAGCTGGTGGCACAAGAGCCTCAGGTACAAACAGGCAGAGTCAGAGATCCTCTGGCTAGGCTGGGTTTGGACCATCTCAGTGTCACTGCTCTTGCTGGAGTCCTGTGATCATATCTGCTGTGGCAGGAGAGGAACAGCAGGAAGGACATGGAGAATTCCAGTGAAGAGAAATTCCCCCTGCAGGAGCCCAGATCCACCCCTGAGGCAACATCCCATATCCAGGCGAGGTTCAGCTACTTGGGTTGAGTCTAAGTCTTCCTGAGTTGTGTCTAAAACTTCACAGCAAGGCAACTGGAACTCGATGATTTTAAAGGACCCTTCCAACCCAAACCATTTCATGGAAAAGGTGTCCAGCCCTGACACAGCTGCCCAAGGCAGTGCTGCAGTCACCATCCGGAGGGATTTAAAAGCTGTGTGGATGTGGCACTTGGGGACACGGGTCAGTGGTGACCTTGGCAGTGCTGGGGGAATGGTTGGGATTTAAGCCTTAGAGGGCTTTTCCAACCCAAATGATTCTGTGATCCCAAGAGACTGTCAGCACAAAAAGTAAGAGTTTTGAGATATTAACAGTTTGCACGGATCCTGTGCCTGCTTCAGACCCTGACTCTGTGGGAACTCAAGATGTTCAGCCTGCTATAAGACAACCCAAATTCCCCCACTTTCTTCATCCCAGCTTAGAGAGAAAGACACCCAAATGTAAACACAGGTTAGGTGCTGCATTATTTAGCTCTCATAAACTATTACTGAGCTGTACTGTGCCATCAATCCCTTAAAATCAAGAGCAGGTCCTGGTTCAGCTTCTGCTTTTAGGAGTATCCTGTCAGCCAGAGCTAGGGAATACAGGGCAGAGGCTCCTGGATGGCCTGCCCAGAGTACACTGGGAACACTTTATAACCAGGCCCCAGACCAAAATATGGCACAGACTAGCAAATAAATATATCCCACAAACCAAACACATCCTATAAAGCAATGTTGTTTCAGGAGTAACAGCTTTGCATAACAAAGGCCTCTAAAATAAGTTCCTGCAAGACTCTTCAAAGCAGGAATGCTGGAAGTGGAAAGCCCAAGGGAGTCTGAGAACAGGGAGCTCTCAGATGTGTCAAGGAAATAAGTTATCATGTTTTATTTTTGAGGGCTGTGGGAAAGCCCAGGAGAAAGCACCATGGAAGCTGTCAGACAACACTCCCCAAGCAGGGCCAGGGCAGCCACACATCCCACTGTACCACACAAAAACAGCCCATGAGAGGTTTTTTAAGAAAAAGGGGTCTCTGCAGTGGCCTGCTTGTGCCTCTTCTGCAGCTGGTGCAGGTTTCCATATCCACATCCATTCCCATGAGCTCCTTTCAGGGTCTCCAGCACATCAGGCCACGTTAGCAAGACCCAGGTGTCCACTGTGCAGCAGCTGTGCCCCTGCATTCTGCATTTCTGCACCTTTTAATGCAAGCAGCTGTTCCCAAGAGGACAATCAGGAGACCCTGAGGGGGATTTTGGTTGAAGACCAGACAGGAGCACAAGCTCTGATTCTGAGCTGTTGCTTGAAGACAGAAACAACAAAGACTGAGAGCCACAGTCCTCCAAGGAATGTGGACTTTAACTGGACTTTCCCATTCTGCTCTTAACCAGGGTAAAAGTGCCTTTGTCTACAGATAAAAGTAACAACATAGATGTGGAAACTTCTCAGTTTCCAACATCCAAAGAGAGATTAAATGGCTAAAAAAAGGGATCTTGGCCTTCATTAAAACAGGAGGGCACATATCTTCATGCCACATATTTCCACTTGTGAAGCTATGGAAGACAACTCCCTGTGCCTCACACAATCCCATTTTTATGCAGCTCCTGGGTGGTGTGGCTACAGAGGCTTATTGCTTATGGGGCTGATGGAATTAGCATAAAATCAACTCACCAATCTAAATTAAGGCACCCAAATCTATTTGCCTACCTGAGAGCAGGGATCTAAGATTCCATCAAGAGAGATCTGTGGTACTGCCACCAGAGTGGGGACCCAGACACCCACACGGGGCTGGGAGATGTGATGCAGAACCTAAAACAGATCCATTCCCCTCCAGAGAAACAGCTGGAGGTCAGGGAGGACAACTCAGGGCATCTCCAGCTGCAGCCTGACAGGCTCCAGTGATCTCTTCAGCAGGGAGCCTCTGGCTTCTAACTCTGGGAGCTTATCCAACAAAGAAGGCAGAGCAAGGCTCCTAATTGTTCTGAGGTATTCAATTTAACCAGATTTGGAGGACACTGCTTTTCACCATCCAGTTGTGAAAAGCAGTAATTGCTGATGGTTTTTAGGTTAGAACAATCCTCAGAGCTTTACACAGCAAAGCCAGATAATCCCCAACACCGACCTGCGAGGGAAATTCAAGGTCAGTTCTCAGAGAGATTCTCAGCGTGAGTCTAAAAGAATGGATTTAACTTAAAACTGGTACAACACACTCTGAAGCCAAAGGGAAGGCCACCACGAGCAACAGACTGGGAAACACAGTGAAAGATGAAAACCCACCTGGTAATGCATGAATTCCTTCTCAGAATGATAAGAGCATGGGGCATTTCATACCCAGAACATGAAAGCCATAAAAGGCTGTTCACAAAGAGTGAACATTAAAAGGCCAAAATTATCTGCTTCATTACTGAATATAAAGCTCCCTCTATACTCAGCAAAGCTGCTTCAGAAGATTTCACAGAGCACCAGGTGAGGTGTGGAAGATCTGAGCTGCCTTATGGAAGATCCAGGCTTTCCACAGAGGTCAGGATCCTGGCAGGACTAGTTTCCTAACTCGGGGAGCTGACTTGTGTGAGCTTGAGTGGTGGGAAAGGCTTTAAAAGCTGGCTTGGGTGGTGCTAATTGGACCAGAGGAGTGTGTCCATGCTCAGAAGCAGCTGTAGGTGTATCACAGGCAGCTGCTGTAATCCCCTCTCACACTCCCCCTGGAATAGATCAGCAGAGTAGACAGGAGGTGCACGGAGAGCTGAGCACACTTCTGTTATTTCAGCCAGCCTGGCACCTGGCCCAGGTCAGCCCTGAGGTATTGCTCCTTCTGGGAACATCTAGGGAGAACGGGAGCAACAGTAACAGGATAAACCCAGCTCCCTCAGCCAGGGAATCCTGCAAGATCTGTGAAAGGGTTTTTCACAAACAAGATTTTTAGGGGCAGAAAGTAGAACAGGTCATGTTGGGTAATGGGTTTTCCTCTCATGGTTTTGAGCAGCTGTGAGGCCACTTCTCAGCTGATACACAAAATGCTCATTGCAGGGCAAGGCCAGGGTAAATCCAGTCTGGAATTCTCCAGGGAGAGGTAACCTGGGATTAGCTCTGTGGAGGAGCCTGATGGACAGTGACCAGGTGCAGCATCAGCTGGAACAGCAACTGCAGCACAGACCCAAGGCCCAGAGCCAACACATATCCATGCTGGGAGGAGGAGAGGAACATCCAACACACGCAAACAGTAACTGTGGAGAAACCCAAGAAGGAAGAGGGAGAGCAAATTCTGACGTGCCAAACTACAACAGACCCAAATTCCCACTGATGAATGGAGGTGTTTTGTTTTTTTTTAAAAAGAGGTGCTGAGCATGAAAAGCTGCAACAAACAAGCTTGTCTGGGAGATGTCAGCACTGGAACAACTTGGTGTTAGAGAGAAGAGCCTCCTGTTATGCCTGTGTAGAGCAGCAGCTCCTTGCTGAGGTCAGGGGAAAGACGGCACACAGAGACTGATGTGACACAGGACATCGGTACACCCAACACCCCTGAACACGAACAGCTCAGGAGGCACAGCTGAAACAAGGATGCAGGTTTGGCCACTGAATCAGAGCTTTTGAACCCAGAGTCTCTACCCTACAGCTCCTGGAGAGAGCAGTAAAGCCCTTTCAGGAGAAGGTTGTTCACCCAGAGGTGCTGGAACAGGCTCCCCAGGGAATGGTCACAGCACTGAGCCTGTCTGAGCTCAAGGAGTGTTTGGACAATGCTCTGAGACACAAAGGGATTGTTGGGGTGCCCTGTGCAGGGCCAGGAGCTGGACATGATGATCCTGAGGGGTCCCTTCCAGCTCAGGACATTCTGTGACTCTGTGGTTCTTTGGATTTCCACGTTGCTGGTAGCCAGTGGTCAGTAAGGACAGGGGAAAGCTGTACTTGAGAAGTCAAATTCCTCCAGTTAGCTGGAGGTCCGTGGACAAGAGGCAAGGCTGGAAACCCACTGAGTGTTGAGACTGGGCTAACATGAGCTAGCAGGAAGATCTAAATCATTTAATCACAGAAGTCATCTCTAGAATGGCACAAACCATGTCCAGTCTTGGAGGATGCTGCTCTTACAACTGCTCATCACTTTGTGTGAATTCAAAACCCTTGTTTCAAAACTGCTAATAAGTCCACTACTGTTTCTTTCAGCGTTATTACCTTACACCTACACTTGCAGTGTCTCCCATCAGAGGATATCACAGACCTCTGCAGATGCAAAAATCGCTTTTCTTGGGAGGGTGTGACCTCTAGAGAAGTGGCTGTGGACAAACTAAAGCCCAGCATTCAAGTATTATTACTTTAAGTGATTCATTTGGATTTTCTCAGTGTAATACACCTAAGATTTGCCTCAGTCCTGCTGCCCTTAAAGTGATGTGTGATCAGAGAACATGAAGTCCAGGAGGGTTTTGGTGATGCACCCAGAAAATGGGAACTCCCAAGATCAATGGATTTTTTGAAATTTAGGCCATTAAGATTTCCATAGAGCTGATATTGAATGGAAATCCGGGGTGTGATTCAACCACATCTCAGCTGATCTGAACAGGTTCAACTTCTGAAGGGGCAGTGCTGCTTTCCACAGCTGAGCTCAGCCCTCAGAGCCCGACAGCTTCAGCTGCTGAAGAGTTATTTGTGATTCAATAAAGCATAGGATGTGGAATCCTCCAGCACTTCTGCCCACCACTTCCTGAGCTGGTTTATCAGCCCCTCTGTATAAATAGCTCTCAGGCACACCCAAGCAGGAGCTATGCTGGAAGCACACGCACATTCAAAGGGATGCAAAATGCCAAAGGACTAAAAATGACTTTAAAGCATTTCCTTCCTCGTGGTTATTCAACCCCCAGCCCCACGCTCCCTCTCCCACCAGAGCACGGCTGACCTGTAAATTTACGTAGCATTTCGGTGCAGGTTTCTGCCACAGTTTCATCGTCACACTTCTCCATAATCAAAGCCTCTTCTCCACAGATCCAGCCACTGAGGACATGGCCATACCTCTCAGGTGGGTACAGTACATCGAAGCTGCAGATCTTCTTGTACCACAGCTCCTCGGGATAAGTCAAGCTCTCGCTCTCTGCCTCATCTTCCCAAACAAACTGGATGCTGTTGCACTCGGAGCTCCAGAAAGGCTCTTCAAACTCCAGGAAGATCTTGTCAGTGGTATTGATTCCCAGTTTCTCAATGGCCATCACCTTCTCCTCAGGCAGGCGGGGATGGAACAGGCTCTCGTGGCGCTTCTTCAGCACTCCCAGGGACACGGTCACAATGACGTGGTCAGCTGGGATGAACTCACAGTCCTCGCACTCTACGAAGACATTGGAGCCCTTGTTCTCCTCTGGGAGGTCACTGTTGTGGTCAGCCACCCTCTCAATCTCCTTGCTGACCGACTGGTTCCAGTGGATGCACTTGACAGGCTTGCGGAGCTGAATGACAGACTTGGGAATGGAGCGGGCCAGAATCTCCACGATTTTAATGAAACCACAAGGAATGACGTGATGAGCCCCGGGGATTTCGGTCCATTCCCCAAATTCACTCAGCGAGACTTCATCCATGCTGTGGGAGCTGCTCTCACAACTCTCTACCTAAGGAAAAGCAACACAAAAGCAACGTTGCCACAGAGCAACTCCTTTAGGCACAGCACAGCTCTTCAAGGGCACAGAGGAGCTGCAGGAGTCTGCTGAATCCCACTCAGAAACCAGACAGCTTTGCTAGTAAAGAAGTGTTTGGCCCTAGGATCTGACAAAAAAAACCAATCCTTAGCCTTTCTTGCAGCAAGAGAAACCATTTTGTCATGGGAATGAGTCTGGGTTTCCTCATGAACAGTTGCACCATCCAGAGTTCAGAGACCAGAGGGCTGGAGCCCCTCTGCTCTGGAGACAAGCAGAGAGCTAGGACTGTTCAGTCTGGAGAAGAGATGGCTCTGGGAAGACCTCTTGACATCTGTCAGTACCTAAAGGTGCTACAAAAGAGCAGGAGAGGCACTTTGTACAAGAGCCTGGAGTGACAGGAGAAAGAATTATAGCTTTAAACTGAGGGTCAAAATAAATTAAATATTAGGAAGGAATTCTTTTTTGTGAGGGTGGGGAGGCCCTGGCACAGGTTGCCCAGAGAAGCTGTGGCTGCCCCATCCCTGGAAGTGTCTTCAAGGTTGGACAGGACTTGGAACAACCTGGAATAGTGGAAGGTGTCCCTGCCCATGGCAGGGGATGGAACTGGATGGTCTTTAAGGTCCCTTCCAACCCAAACCATTCTGTGATTCTACGAATTCCCTGGAGGATTGTGTCTTTGCTTTTGCACAATTCTGGGTTACAGTTCTGTTTTCTATCCTTTAAAACCCCCTGCAGTGGCCAGGGACCTTCTGCCTGGTGCTGTCACAGCAGGACCCGGAGCTGCGTTAATCAGATGCTCATTCCAATGCTAATAAAATGTCCCCACGAGGAGCCACAAAAAAACTTCTGGCAGCTATTTCTGCTGTCTGCAGCTTTCAGCATGCTGTCAAACAGTCAGCAATCAGCCAGCTAACAATGAGCCAGAGGTGAGAGGACCCAGCCCAGGAGGAACTGCAGGAGACGGGAAAGGGAAATGCCAAGATGTGAGCCACGTGTGTTTGATGTGATTACCAAAGCTTTAGATCCTCTAACCTGTTGGTTTATGTTTGTAGGAGCATTAGGCACAGCCATAGCTCCCAACAATCCCTGGAACAAAGGCAGGATGTTTGGCCTGTCTTGTGATAAGCTTCTAATGATAATCCTGATGCACGGGACACTGTGATCTTAAAATCTTCTCATCACTGGAGCCACGATCCCTCGCACACTGTAAATCCCTAAGCATTTTAAGGAATATTACAATTCCTTACCTCACCCTTTGACCTATTTTCCAGGCCTTTCCACACTTTAATGACTGTTTTTGGAAGCCTGACAAGCCTAGATCCTCTCCCTGTGGAGCACTCTGGTGCAGGGCAGGAATCTCTGCTGAGATAAAGTGAACAAGTCAGGGTTGTACCAGCAGTTCCCAGGCTGCTCCTGTGACTGCAAGGACAAACAGGTGCCTTCCCTGTCCTGCTCACTGCCTGATGACTCCAGTGGGGAATGAGTGAAGAACATGACTTGTGGGACCGTGCTGTGGTTCACCCCATCCAAGCACTTCCCAGCGCTCCCCCGCGGTCACACAACACAAACCCCGCACCCCGGGGCACGCAGCAGGATCCTCATCCTGCCTGGAGGTTCCAACAGGACACTCCTCGTCATGAAGTTAAACACTGGTGGCTGTTTGATTCTTTCAGCCGTGAAGGCAAAACTGCCAAGGGGAAAAACAAGCAACTCCCAAGACTCTAAGCCGAGACAGGTTAATCCCCACTCTGTCACCTGATAGTCTTAAGTATGAGCAGCTTTGTTGTTCTCAGGTATTTGCATGAGAAGGGATTTGCAAGACTTGCAGAAACAGCTCTGACTGTAGCAGCCTGGAGCAACCACAGGAGAAACCACCAGGAAAAGCAGAGCTGTATCCAGTGACTTAACCCTGTCTGCCTGGGTGCTGTTACATGGGTAACACAATAAATAACTGGGCTTTTCGTGGCACCTGTGGAGACACTCTGTGATAAGAGGTTTTGGGTGAGGATGCTGAGATATCAGCCTCAGGACACCAGGGGTCAAACTTCAGCTTTATCTCAAATCTCCTGTGAGACTCTTTACTCCTCTTTGGTTTAGCTTCCCACCTGGAAACAGTGAACACATGACAAAGTGTCAAACTTCAGCTTTATCTCAAATCTCCTGTGAGACTCTTTACTCCTCTTTGGTTTAGCTTCCCACCTGGAAACAGTGAACACATGACAAAGTGCTGCTCGCCTCCCCTGCCTCATTTCAGAAGCTTTTAAGTCATTCTAATTGAAATAGAAATGGCTCATACACTTTACTCGTGGAGTGCTTGATGCAGCATTAAGTCCTCATCCCACAGAGAACTCATTTAGCCAAAGCACTAAGGAGATAAAAAGAACTATGGAAGCCATGTGGAAAGATGGTTTTATACAATCTATCTTAGATTTTATTGCTTAACCTTCAAAATGCTTTCTGGGGATTTCTTCAGCAAATTACTAGCATCATAAGTTACATTTCTTCTGGTCTCTGGGAGGTAAAAAACACTCAGGGTGCAGGTGTAAGTCACAAGATAAGGCATTACTAAAAGAACCTGACAGTAGAGTAGCTTCAGGTAAAAAAAAAATATTAAATCACACCAGAAAATTTAACAAGGCCTAGGAAAGCCTCTTCTATTAAGAAAACTGGGACTCCAAGGTAAGAAAAAAAAAAAAAGTAAAGGCATTATTCCTTGCAGCCCATTGTCTTTGGATCTGCCTCAGGAGGGAAAGTTGACAATACAAACACAAACTACAAGAGAGCACAGAAAACAATTTCCAGGGCAGAGCAGGGCTCAGCCAGGTGCCTGAGGTTCAGGATTTGCTTGCTCCTAGTTTAAACAGAAACAAACCACCCCAGAGATGTGCACACATACCTTCAGGTACTGCTGGATCATGGCCAGTTTCAGCCTCTTGACGGCCTCCGTGTCATCCGGGTCGGCCTTGACGCGTTTGCGCACGACGTCCCGTGTGAAGACGCCCACACTGTTCTGGCTCTCAGCATTGACTGGTTTACCTCGTTGGAAGAACTCCTGAGTCAGGTTATAGACCTGCCAGAGACAGGACACGAGGATGGGCCACGGGATTCCCAGCAGGATGCTCCTTCACACATCCCAACCCAGAGCATCCAGATCGCCTCCTCCTCCCAGGAGAACCACAGCACCAGCTCTTCTCCCAGCTCCGTGTCCCAGGTGCAATCCCAGGTTGCTCTAACCTGAAACCAGCCCTTCCACCCTCTCCATTACTTAGAAGGAATCCACCAGAGTGGGGGGACTCAGTTTCACAGTTGGTTTTCTGTTGTCCTATGAAAATAGGAAGCAGCAAACAGCGAGAGAATTCTGTATGCACACACATTTTACTTGCTGAGCACAGGACAGGTACAGATCCATGTGAAAACAGTGACATCTCTAGAGCTCCCCACCAGGAGCCACAAGAAAAACCCCTTGTGTAACAAATCATTTTTCTTTTGTAGAAGATATTCCTGGTATTTTTTAACCCCAGTTACTTAAAAGTGAGGAAACACCATCCACCTCAGCCCTCTGCTTGTGGCTGCCTGCAATAACTTGTATTTCTATCTACAATATTGCCAGAAGAGCCTGCAATTGCATCATGGCTCTTCCTTTCTATGGAAAAATACTCAGGAGGAATCTTTTAACACAGGAAAGCTTTCAAAAGATGCCTCTCAGAAATGGAGCACATCCCATCAATGACTTGTTTGTCCAGAATGTGTCCCCTTCTCATTCACATCATGCCTCAAGGTGCACAATACTCTCAACAAGCAGAGAGGATATCCCTGACTGGGGAGTTTTTCCTGTCAAAGATGGTTTGATGACAATTTATGATCATTTTTTGGAGGCAGATGATTTAGGTAAATTGAGAAGTTGAAGTCTACAGTAAATATCTACTACAAAGCTGGTAAAACTGTGGCAGCCTTGCCTCCAAAGGCTCCTAGAAGTTCCCATTCCCTGCTGATAGAGCTGATCCACTATGGTTTAGGTTCTTCCCACTCTAGTTTTTCCCAAGAGCTTGATTTTGTCTTGGGTTTTAGGAATCAAGTGAATTTGAAGAGGCAAAATAGAGGGAAGAAGAGGATAGGGAGGAGGAAAAGCACATGGCAGTGGCAGGAGTGAGAGAGAGGAGGTCTGTGAGCAAATGGAGGAAGGTGAGTTGACAAGTAAGGCATGAGGAGGAAACTGAAGAAAATAAGTGAAAGAATGAAAAAACAAAAAAGGTGAAATTAAGCATAAAAACAGAGAAGAAACAATCACAAGGAAAATGAGTGGGACTGGTGAAGACAGAACTGCAGACACTGCCTGGGACACAGCCATTCCAAGGAGATTCCCACACAAGAAAGGTGGAGCCCAATGCCCTGTACGAAACAAAGGCTTCCAGCAAAGGAAACTCTGGCAGTTCCAGCATCCCCTGGTTCTCAGGTCCATGGATTTCCGAGGCCCCACGCACTTGCAGCAGGTCCAGGCTGCACAGACCTTGTGTCAGCACAACCAGCTCAGCTTCCATAAGCTGATTGAGCTCTGTAAGCAGATAACACACTCACAGGACAAGCAAAGCCCTGCTAAAACCCAGCCACCATTTGGCCCAAAGGAGAAGTGAGCCTGGCTATGTTTTTGTTAACCATTATATTCTTTGCTGCCCCACAGGGAGAAGAGAAGCAAGGCAAAAGTTCTCTGCACTGCAACCATCAAGGAAAGTCTCTCCTGGAGGTGCCATCCCATTGATCAGACAGCAGGTAAGTTTAATGATGTCAGGATTTATTATTTTTCCTGTAATCTCCTTGCTTTTCAAGTTCAAGTAGCATTTGGACAACACCTTCAGACACAGGGTGTGATTTTGGGGGTTTTCCTATGCAGGCCCAGGAGCTGAACATGATCCTCCTAAGTCACTCCCAACTCAGGATATTCTATGATTCTTGGGGGTGCTGAACCATCTGAGGAAGAACAGAGGGCAAAGCTGTTGCAGGCAAAAAGGAAAAGGAGAAACAACAGCAGGTCCTACACTAAGAGATATGGTGTCAGAATAAAAGAATGAAAAAGATGCCCAAAATGTACTTTTTAATGAACACGTGCAGCAAACACATCCTGTATAAGAAACTATGGAAAAGGTTCACTAGGAGACATAATTTAAGGTAGATTTCCAATGGAGCAGGAGCAGAATTGTGCTGTCTGGAGTTGGAATTATCCAGGATTTCCTTGCCCAGGTAGAGAAAGCATTGTCATTCCTATGGGACCACCACTGAGGTCACTGGGAACAGGCACTTGCAGGATTTGAAAAGCCATGCTCCTTCCACCATTTCAGCATGATGTGATGGCAGCAGCATTCCTGAGAGTGGAAATGGGCTTTACCTCAAAGATCCTGGAGAAAGGCAGCACCAAGAATGACCTGAAAGGTGCTGCTGATTTTCTAGTTAACCCTACAAAATCTCCCTGCATCCAAACCCAGAGCTCCATGTCCGGCAGCAAGGAGAGCTATACCACAGACAGTCCAGAAAACCTTTGCTTTTCTATTATCACACACCTGATACAAGCAGGGAGCAAAACCAAAGGACAGACTGCATCAGCTCGCAGCTCCTACCACTGGCAAACTCACATCCCAGCAGGATGACCTTAGCATTTCTCACTCTAAAGATCCCCTGGGTTGGGACAGAGCAAGTGACCCTGGAAGCCTGTCTTAAAAAAATTGAAGGAAAAGACAGAGAACATCTCAAGTAACCACTCATTCTACACAGATTTCCTCCCCTCATTCTGAAGGTTTACACACAGTCCTGCAGGGAATTCACAGAATCATAGAATGGTTTGGGTTGGAAGGGACATTAAAGACCATCCAGGTCCCATTCCCCTGCCATGGTCAGGGACACCTTCCACTACCCCAGGGTGCTCCAAGCCCCATCCAGCCTGGCCTTGGACACTGTCAGGGATCCAGGGGCAGCCACAGCTTCTCTGGGCACCCTGTGCCAGGGCCTCCCCACCCTCCCAGAGAAGAATTTCTTACCCATATTCCACCTAACCCTGCCCTCTGGCAGTGGGCACTGACACTGTCAGTGTCACTCCAGGCCCTCGTCCCAAGCCCCTCTCCAGCTCTCCTAGAGCCCCTTTAGGCACTGAAAGGTGCTGGAAGGTCTCCCTGAAGCCTTCTCTTCTCCATGCTGAACAACCCCAACTCCCTGGGTCTGAAAGACAGAAGGGGTTGAAGGTAAGAAATTAAAACCAGTTAATTCAATGTCTGTAGTCCTAAAACAGCTTCACTTCAGCTTCCATCTTCTGTCTTCTTTCTGACCAGCTTCAGGGCATCCCACAATGAGGGTCTGTGTAGGTAACGTGGATTCCAGCAGGGATGTCCCCTCTGTTGCCTACAGGCTTCCTCCTCCATGTGTTTATTTACTACCTACGTGCTCCTCCACCACAGGAAAAGGCAATTTCTTAGGAAGAACAAAGCTAAATAAAGAAGTTTCTCCGCACTGAAGGAGGTCAGGAAAGCACATCCCCATCCACACTGCTTCCTGTCAGCGCCGGTGACGATGCCCAGCATTGTCTTTTTCTCACTTGGCTTAAAAACTGCTGTGACTTAATCCCTGTCCAGTAAAAAGCCCTGATGGAGATAGAGCTGTGCTGTTCCCAGGCCAGACATCTGTCAGGGCAATAGAGGCAGGGAGGGAACGGTGACTCTCGGTGGCCCTTTGGTCCTGCTTTCCATGATAACTGCAAGGCAAGGCACTGGAGCTTAATTGGGGATGGCAGGAAGCCCAGCACAGGGGTGGGGGTGAGGAGGATGGAAAACGTTGTCATTCTTTGGCTGCATCCCTCCCCCAGAAGCTCAGAGCACACAGGAGAAAGCTGACAGATAACAAGGCCATTAATTAGCTGATTGTTAAAGGGAGGGTTCCTGGGAAGCAGATCTTTGGGGACCACATCCTTGCTGAAAAGCTGAGGTAAAAACAGGCGCCCTTCCTAAATCAGGACTGTGTGATTTTTCAGCTGCATTTAACGTGTCCAGCTCACCACCTCCCTCCCACTCTTCACTAATACCTGGGAGTTGGCTTTAAATACCTCTTTGGAAAGGGAAATGAGGACTTAGCAGGGACAGAGGAACAAGTCTGAGATAACCTGTCTCTGTTCACATTTTCTGAGGAATTATACACACACAGAGACCCTGAAGCTGCAGACATTTCCCTCACACTGGGAAATTTCTGGTCACTTTCCTGAGGGTCAGGCACATGTGGAATGAAGCAGAAAGAGACCAAAATCCTCTCCCAGCCCCAGGATTCCCCCAGTTATCCTAGAAGGAACGGACTGGAAAGCGGGAAGATTACAAACACATGAGATGGGCATCACACCCTGGGGAAGCTCCCAGCAGTGCCTCTTTTCTTTCAGAGACCAAACGGAGAGACAATGACCCCGAGCAGTGCCAACCCCACAGAGCACACGGCCTAAGGAGCACAACCCTGAAAGTCCTGCCCTGTCTCATGGGGCTTCCCTTGGCAATTCAGGGTTGGGAATCCAGGTGGATGCTCTGCAGGACTGAAGACCTTCCTTGAAGGCGCTGCTGTGCTTCCACAAGGAGAATTCAGGTCACCTTGGTCACAAGCTCATGACAGATCCTGACTGAGCTCAGTGCAGGGCAACAGCCTCTCCTAAGGAACCTTCTGCTGGAGAAATGAAGAGTTGAGCAGTCTTCAAGCAGTCTGGCTGCTCAGCTTCCTCATAACCAAATAAAGGCTTCTGTGAGACATCCCTACAGCTATTAAAAATTCAGGCTACTGCAAACAAAAAGGCAGCAAAACTGGTATTGAGGTAGAAGAAGCCAGAAAAAAAGACTGGACGAGTGCCTGGAAAAAGCCTAAGGACTTTCCAGATGAATTAGTGAGGCAAAGCTCTGGAGGTCCAGGGGTGCTTTGCCTTTCACTCCAGGAAAACTCAGCACATTAAGACCTTGCCTTGCTACAACCAGTTTCAGAGACTCCACATGCCATAGTGAAACACTCAAGAGAGACCCCCTGCACTTTGAATTCCCCAGAATCTGGTGTCCAGATGACAAGATAAGCAGGGCTAGAGAGACCCAGATGGAGAAGCAGAGCTGAAGGCACAGGCTGGAGCCCAGCAGCAGCTGCAGGGAGAGCCGGGCAGGGTGTGAGTGCATGGGGAGCGAGCCAGCTGTGCACGGAGGGCAGGCCTTTGGAATGGTGACAGATTTCCTGCTCATTCAGGAATATATTTTCCACTGTTCATGCCAGTCCTACGTCCCTGATTAGGCTTTGCATCCATCATGGAGTTGCTGGCTGTTTTGTGGGGGGTTCTTTCTTTTCAACTCGGGACAGGGAGTGTCATAGCCTTTGCTATCTCAGACTCCTCTAAAGCAATGAGATGTTATCATAGTGGGATTCCCAATAATAACCTGAGGAGGGCCTGGGAGCTCCTATGAGACAAGAAAAGACCCTGACCTCAGGATTTAGTGATCTGTAAGATGGCTTTTTATCCTGGACAACTTCAAGATACTTCAACAAAACCACTCAAAAAACTTGCTTCTAAAAAACCCCAGAGATGCAGAACTGAAAATTCCTGCTGTTCCTCCAGCATTCATTTCACCACCAGTTAAAGCAACACAACTTTGGCAAAAAAAAAAATAAATAAATAACCTCTACCACAAAATTGCAGAATGGTTTGGGTTGGAAGGAACATTAAGGATTGTATTGTTCCACCCCCCCTGCCATGAGCAGGGACACTTTCCATTAGACCAGATTGATCCAAGCCACATCCAACCTGGCCTTGGACACTTCCAGGGATGGGGCAGCCACAGCTTCTCTGGGCACCCTGTGCCAGGGCCTCCCCACCCTCACAGTAATGCTGGGGAAGTGGGGGACATAACAAAATACAAAAACATCCCTGCCCTTTATGCAGAGGTACATGTCCCCAGAGCCCCACACCTGCTGCACACGCTCCTGGCTGCCCTCCCTCCCTCCCTCCAGGGCACTTGTATTTCCTACAACCACTTTCACTGGGTATTTTCATGAGATCACATAGCTCTCCTAAATCCCTGCTTTTCCTACACAGAGCAGGGAATAAACCACAGTCAAATGTCTTAAATCAGTACTGACCCTCCAGCCTGGCACCCCAGAGAGGCTGCGAGAAGCAGCACCACAAAACCATGAGCTGCCCCTGCAAGAAATTCCATCGGGCTTTGGAGGAAGGCAGAGAAAGCCCCTCCCAGCAGGAGCAATTAAGGGGCTGGCTGATGTCCCCTGCTTGGCTCCAGCTGTCCCTTACATATTTTTCATCGCCACGAGTGGCTGTAGACATTTTTACAGGCCATAAATGTGAAAGCCTTTTCTGTCTCCTAGCGATAAAGATATCCTGTAGCAATGATAAGCTAATTAGGTGTTGTGTAAAGAAGATTAACTTTTAATGTGCTGTTCTCTCATGTCACTGGCTGCCCCTTTCTCTCCCCTTTAAAAAGAAAGGGTAGATTTACCAAATTAATCATTTCTAAAACACTGGTACCTTGTGATGGCCTTTATCTCACGGGGTTTATCTCAAAGCTAAGTGGCTCTCATCTTTGTATTCCCTTCTCATTTTGGAGCCTGCCCTCCCTTCGCTGGAGATTTTCCTATCATCTTCCAGACAGGATGATCACCGAGCCCTGCATGCATTCTGGCAGTGTTCCATTTACATAAATAATGCTGCTCACTGCAGTATTTTCATTTACTCTTTCCAGCCCCAGTTGCTGTTAATCTTCCTCCACACACACCTCACCTGTCTTTTTTTTTCCTGCCTGGAAAAAATCTCATTCTTTTTTTAATCCAGCAGTATGAAAAATCATTCAGATGAATTACATCCACCTACGTTTGTCCAAGACATTGTCCACAGGTTGCTAAATCCTTCCCACAAAGAAGTTGCTTCAAAATTCCTACTCCTCCTCTCTAAAACTGAAATGATTTTGTGCCATCCAATCACTGATTCCACTTCAGAGACACAGGACAGTGCCAAAAATCTTTTCAAATTGAAAAAAATCTCCTTTACTGCTCCCCATACAGTTTTTGATAATTCTTTACAGGCTACAGTGACTTTTCTAATGCTCCCAGACATATTTTTAAACAAAGTATGCAAGAGTAACCTGAATCTAGTGAGTGTTCAGCCAAGAGTCAAATACTGAAGTTTGCTGTCAGATGAAAATCTGAAGGCTTTAGGCACGGCTACAGCCTGAGGAAAGTACTCATGTTTTGTTCCATTTTATACAACCCACTGACAGATCACATTACCTGGAGGGCCACACAGTCTGCACAGCACTGACCCCTCTAAATGTACTCCATAAGCAATATTAAAAATAAATTTTAAAAAAAATTTTAATTAACTTTGGCCAGCCAAAGAGTTAAAATAACCTTAACTGAAGTTCACGCTGGTCTGAACCTCCCAGAAAAGATGTTCCTTTCCTTCTGATGCAAGAAAACTTACAATTTCTGCAAGACTGCACTGACTTTGGCACACCACACAGCACACTATGGTATTTATAACCAATAAAAAGTCACAGGGATACAATATTTAGCTGGTTGTTGCTAAGGTTTTGCCTTGTACTTTGTTTAGCAATTTGATCCCTCCACTACTCTTTTTAATTAAGTAGCAACTTTCCCCAGTGAAATACTTGATCTCCCCAGAAATAGTTGCTGGAAGTGATTAAATGGATGACAAACGTGGAAAGACTGTCCTTCCTCACCACAGAGAGTTAATCCCACATCAGGGGCAAATGGGGTACAGTGAAGCAGATGACAGAAAACTTAGCATTCTTCTTTTTTTTCCCCAAAGAAATTAAAGACATCACTGTTTTTCTATCTTTACCCCAAAACATTCTAACTGCCAAGGGGTCTCAGCGTTCCAGGCAAATCTACCACTTGACAAAGCAGCTGGACACCAACCTCGTTGTATAAATCACTGAATTCTTCAACCACATCTTTCGGGATCCTCTGCCCATTGTTGGTGAGGTGATAAGCCACCCCATTCTTGGAGTAAAGGCTGATCCGCCCAACGCTCCTCTCGCTGTCAGTGGTCTCTTCAAGCAAACCATTGTCTTCTGCTAGATGATAGACTGGGTTTCCATGTGAACCATGAATCCACGTAGCTCCCAGCTCAAAAGTGGCATGCCCTGCAGGAGAAGAAGCCAAGCAAACTGGTTATGGAAGCTTGTTTTCCTGACAGCTTCTCACGCCCAACCCTGAATAAAGTGTGCAAAAGCAGAATTGCCCAAGGACAGCACATGTTTGAACATCCCTGAAGGGAGTTTTCTCTGTGAGACACAGTGCCAGCATTCTTCAGACTGGTCCTTTGGGATACAGGTTAGGATACTGCCAGAAGGACAGGATGTTGCAATAAAGATCCATCACAGTGACACACCTCTCATACTCAAGGAGAAATTCAGCCCTTCGCAGTTCCCAGTTCTTACCATAGTTGTTGCCAGCAGGGAGATGTAGGAAAATTTGGATAGCAACATTGGTCTCAATACTGAACCTGTCCTGTGACTAAAAATGGTTGTTATTTACAAACACACCTCAGACTAACTGCAATAAAACATGCATTTCCATTCCCCAAATGAGTAAAGAGGTTGAATATTATTATTTATGCCTTCAGAGATTCATATATCAGGTTCTTTTAAAAGATGCACTGTCAGGCTAAACACCAAAAGCATTTTGTTTTCATCACCTGTACTCTCTGCTTGAAAAACACAGAGAGTCTGGTCAGCCCCACTCTCTCCCTTAAAACTATCAGGATTTACACCAGGACTCTGTCCCCCCGAAATCCAGCACTGCCAGATTGGGCTGAGAGCACAGGGAGATGCTCAGCAGCTGAAAGGAGGTACTAAAAATAAGCTTGGGTCTTCTCTTCCCCCCACATTTTGACAGATTCTCTGAAGTCCAAAGCTGGTTTAAAGCCTGACAGAGCTGGTTTAAAGTCTCCCAGCATCCCCACAGCAGTGTGGGAATGCCTGATTAAGCGGGATGGTTAACAGGATCCTGCCTGATGAAGAAAGGAGGGTGCAGTTCCCAGCTATCATTTGCTGTTTAACATGTAAATGCATGCTCAGACACAGAGGCACTGCAGCACTGAGCTGCGCTGCAGTCAGCTTTAAAGGGTGAAAGCTCCAAGGAATGCTGTTCCCTGGCTGAGCCCCTGCCTCTGAGGGAAGCTCCATGGATCTCGTTTTCCAAGCAGCCCCTTTGTCAGTAAGAACTGTGCTGACTGCCTTTCAAAAGCTGCAACCCAGCACAAGGTTTCTGTAGCAAAGCACCTGCTTCAGAGAGCAGCACCAACACACAAATGGGAATATTTCAGGTGCCACAGCTTCCAACACATCCCAGGGCACCCAGCCAGGTGGAAATGACTGAACACTGGCCGCCAAAGCTGGAGAGTTCATCAATATTGCAGTGGCAGCCCCCTGGTTAATGCAATCCTCCTGCAACTCAGCCCATGCCAAGCAGCAGCAGGAATGCTGCCTCCTGCTCTAGGGCAGCAGCTTGCTCTCTGCTGCACAACAATCCTGCTGGAGACACCTGGTCTTTGAAAGAAAACAATTTGCCAGCAGGTCCTGCTGCTGCCTTAGTGCTGGGTAACAGTGATGATGTGTTCCAAGTTCTCCTGCCTTCCTGTTTAGCTGTGTGGAACATAATCAAATACCAACAAATTAAAAACTAATTCTTGCCTGTAATACTCGTGCTCACTATCACCACTACCAAGCAGATAAGCCAGTTCCTACCAGGTGTAAGTTAAATGATTAATTATTTAGAAGTGTAAAATTAAATAAGATCCTTTTAAACACAGACAGCCAATTTACTTTCAGGGCCTTAAAGGATTTTCGGTTCAATATTAATCCACTTAGAACAAATCATCCAGTACAACAAAAAAAGCCCAGAGAAGCACACAGATTGTGCATCAAGCCTCCTGGACAGGGATGGCAACGTTCACATTTCCCTTTGCAGCCCTGGCTGCTTCCTGGGTATCCTGTTGTGAAATAGCTGCAGTGGATACAGATGTTGAAGGTCGTGCAGGAAACACACAGTGCACAAACACACAAACCCTCTGCCTCACCTGTGCTGGAACCAAACCTCTGAATGCCCAAATCACTCCCCTGGGCTGAGAAGCAACATTCTGTGCACTTGAGGGAAAATGCTGTCCCCTGCAAGACACAGAGTGGCTCAGTGAGGGGGAAGGATTCAGATGTAAGCCTGAGAAGGTGCCACCAGACCACAGAATGGTTTGGGGGTTGGAAGGAACCTTTAAAGCCCATCTCATTCCCACCCCCTGCCATGGGCAGGGACACCTTCCACTGCCCCAGGGTGCTCCAAGCCCTGTCCAGCCTGGCCTTAGACACTGCCAGGGATCCAGGGGCAGCCACAGCTTCTCTGGGCACCCTGTGCCAGGGCCTGCCCACCCTCACAGGGAACAATTTCTTCCTAATTAGTAACTGCTGAAGATTTAAATCAGATCTTTAGTCAAGTGTGCAGACAGGGGAGAGGCCAGAGCCAGAACACAGACCCACCTTGGGAGCTTGAAAAGCAGCCCACACCCACACAGAGTAACCTTCAGAGCTTGTAGAAGGTAAGAAAAGACAGTTTGTAGTTTTAAAAAAATATTAAAACTTAAGACTCTGGATGCCAGACTCTGCTCTGCAAATAACAGTTACAAAGTCTACAAACCATGAGACCGCCTCCAGACTAAAACACCTGCTCTCATCTCCTGTTAATTAAGAGGTGTTAATGAGCAGGAGGTGGAATCCCAGCAAAGCAAAGATGTGTGAAGGTGGGCAAAGATAAGAGAATCAGTCTCAATGCTAAAACACCAAAACCATTTCACAGGTGCACTGGCAGAATTATCTGTTGCTCCCCGAAGATTTCAGCTCCTTCACACTTCCCTCCTCTCACAGGCATGATCCAGAATATTTTTAATACAGCAGATTGTGAGTAAAGGACACACTTCCCATCCTAACCTCTATGCCAAGTCTCAGCAGAATGTGAAGTGCCCTACTCAAACCCCTGGAGATTAGATTTTTCCGACTGCCTTTCCATTGGTTTCCCTTCTGCAAGTTCACAGGAGGCTGCTGTTTATTGACTGTGGTGAGTTTATCGAGTAGAGCACAGTAAGTGATGTAAGCATCTAAGAAACAGAAAGAAAGCAGGGCAGCAAGAGGCCAAAGGTAATATCCAGAGTGGGATCGGAAGCACAATTAGTTCATTGAAATCAGGAAAGCAATTCAGGAAAAGCAGAGAGCTTTCTGCCTCCTGCAGAGAAGAGACAGGCAATGTCCTTCTGGATACCAGGGAAAGCTTCATTGACTCCTGTGCTGTGGAGGGCAATGTTTGTTCCAGGAGTTTTGCAAGGAAAGATTTTAAAATTGATCTGGGATTCAAATATCCAGAGTCTGCACCTCTGCTACACTCAGAGAAAGGGGGCTGCAGAGGTAGGAAAGATGCAAATCAGGATGAAGGGATACATTGAAGAGGTTTTCCCAGTGGGTAGTGCCCTACAGTGAATTAGTTCTAGGGAAATGAATAGGGCTGTTTGTGAAGCAGAACAGCTCGGGGTTTCCCCTTTCCAAGGGCTCCCAAGCCCTAAGAAAAAGCCCTTCAACAGCCTGGAGATTTACTGGCTGCTCCTGGGAAAGAGTCAAGCTGGAAAACCCGGGTGCAAACCATCTGCATACAGTTACTCCATCACAGACCTGCTGCACAGAGCTCTTCCTGTGTGAGCAAAAACAATCACCCAAATCTTTTATTTCATGGAAACACAGATTTGGAGCAGCCCTGGGTCGGAACTGAGGCACGAGACAGCACAGAAATACCCCTCCACCCCAAAAGGAGCCTAAGGATTTATATATTTATACTTCTGATGATGCCTTTTCCTGGTCTTAAAATCAAGAGTCAAACACAGTTACAAGGGAAAAAGGGATTTTACCTTGGTATTTATTTTAAGGATCCTCAGGTGCACCACATCCAGGTCTAATGCATCTCCATGCACCCCGCAATGGCCACTGCAATCCCCTCCTCAAAGATCTGGTCTGACATTGTAGGTGTTACTAATGAGCACATCTATCCAAAATTCCCCAATGAGAGGCTCCAGTGAGCCCCCCTCCCCAAGGAACCTTCCCCTGGCTGGTTCTATCTCAGGTTACAAAATGTGTTCTGGAGAGGCCCTTGGGCTCTGGGCACACTGATCCCTCACTGCGAAGCTTCTGAAATGTTCAGTCTCCCAGCCTGACAAACAAGCCCAAGAATGGAGGCAAAAAGCACTGAGAATACAGAAGCTGTAAAAAGGTATAACAGGGGTATAAAAGAAAAGACAAAAACCATCCTGGCATCACTGACACTGCCATACCTCAACCAGCTTTGCACATGCAAGTACCCCATTTCTGAGGTTAATTTGACCTCCTGGCCACACCAAGCCCAGCACCACCCGTCTGCAGGCGCGGCTCTCACCGAGTTGGACGCTCTGCACGCGGCCCCCGATGCGGTCGGTCGCCTCGAGGACAGTTACATCCGTGAATCCGCTTTCCAGGAGCGCCTTGGCTGCCGACAGGCCCGCGAGCCCAGCACCGATCACGACTATTCGAGGCTGTCGCTTTCTCCGTAGGCCACTACTAAGAGGATCATCCGTGCTGTCTGCAGATATTTCACAACTTTGCATGCCGTCCAAGCTCTCTTTCTAAGGGACCTGCGGGAGGAAGCAGACAGGTGTGTTCAGGGAGCTCAGGTCCAGCTTATCCTCCGCAGTTAAAAGGATGGAAAATGAAGAAGTCCAGAGGAAAAGAAAAACTCGGTGAGTTAGACCCAGCCTTCAACCTGGGATGCAAAGAAAGGACAAGTGAGGTCAAGCTGGGATGCAAAACAGCTTTTCAGCCTGGAGCACCAAGAACTCCAGAAATCCCCACCCTTTCATGCCATGTACACTATTTCCAAACAAGCCAAAGGACTTTCAAACTCCCATCTTTTTATATAACCTCCAAAAGTGGTAATTTTGTGGTGAAGACTTTTAAAAGAAAAAGAAGCACGTCCCCAGTGCTGACAAGCTCCACAACCCAGCAGTGAAGCTCCACTTTGCCACTGTGGCAACCACGAAGCCTAAATTTCAAATCCTCTAAGTAGGGGACGAGGTAAAGAGCATTTAGCTCAAAGCACGGAGATCGGATCTCAAACCACCCATTACAGAAATGGGACAGACAGCAAAATGTTTCAAATGATGAAAGTCAACAAGGACCAGTCCAAAATTTCACAAAATGCAGCCCCTGAAGCCACCATTGTCCTGCCACATCAGGATCAGCCCCAGGCTTAGATGGAGAGGTTCAAACCCACAAATCCTGACTAGTCCAAATCTACCAAATCTCCACCTACCCAACATATTCAACTGCTCCTCCAAGAAGGACCCTGTTTTCCTTTGCAAACTCCTAGAAGCCATCTTTTTACTACTGTTTACTCTTAGTTTCAGGTCTCATCACATCATTTTAGTAGGTGGGACTCAGTAGCCTGAGCCCACGGTTAAGATTAAACCCTGATCGGGGATGATCACTGCAGGATGCAATTATTCACAAAAGCCAGTGTGTACTCCCCTGGTTCTGGGTGGTTCACACCAGCCCTCAAGAGCACAAAGAACAGGGTACAGAGATTCCCACCCTTCCAGAAGTGAGCTGAGATCACTCCCAACTTGCAAAGGATGAACACTCAGCCCAAGATTTATCAGCCCTGGAATCAGCTGGTGCCCAGTGATTTGGATAAAGCATGCACACAGTTCCTAGCCTCCCCCTCCTCTTTCCCCAAACACAGAACACAGAGATTTCCAAGGAGCTAGTGTGCTGCCTCTACTTGTTGCCAAGCTGCCGGATATCCATTCTGAGTTCTTCCTCAATTCTCCCAACATTTGGCTGCTGACAAAGATTCCTACTCCTCTCTTCCATCACCAGAAGGGTCTTAAAACACTGCTGGCTTACTACTGTAGTATATGATCACAGGAACTAATGGAGCACAAAGCAAACAGCAGTTTCATTTGGAGAGTCCCTTTTTCCCCAGGATTTTATAGAATTTATGTATGTTGACCAAGCAATATTCACTCTCTGTAAGGCAGCTGACACCAGACTGCAGTGATTTAGGCAGTGCTATGAAGAGGAGAGTGGTCCCACTGGAGCTCTGACAACCATTTCAAAAATGTTTAGTTTCAGCTGGAACAGCTTCAGCTCAATCCACCCTTCTGTGGACTCACCTGCAAGAGGGATTTGCACAGTGTGTGTGCAAACTCTGGTTCTGCCACAGCAGCTCGTCCCAACCGGCCTGGCTGCAGGTCCAACTGCCACTGCAGCAGGTCCCAACGGCCGCAGCCCAACAGAACGCAGACCACAGAATCCTCATGGATGGGACCCTCAAGCTCATCCCATTCCCACCCCCTGCCATGGGCAGGGACACCTTCCACTATCCCAGGTTACTCCAAGCCCCATCCAACCTGGTCTTGGACACTTCCAGGGATCCAAGGGCAGTCACAGCTTCTCTGGGCACCCTGTGCCAGGGCCTCAGCACCCTTGCAGGTAAGACTTTCATCCTAATGTCCAATCTAAAGCTCTCATTTAAAACTGTTCCCTCCTTCTCCTATGACTGTGTAAAAAGTCACTCTCCCTCTTTTTGTAAGCCCCCTTTGGGCACTGGAAGGGGCTCTGAGGTCTCCCTGGAGCCTTCTCTTCTCCAGGTGAGCACCTCCAGCTCTCCCAGCCTGGCTCCAGAGCAGAGGGGCTCCAGCCCTTGGAGCACCTCCATAGCCTCCTCTGTACTGTCTCCACCAGCTCCACCTCCTTCTCATGTTGGTGATCCCAGCACTGCAGGTGGAGTCTCACTAGGGTAGAACAGATGGGGAGAACTCCTTCCCACAGACATGCTACAACCCTCTCCCCTTCTCCTTCTCCAGATAACACTCTGATCCATGTATTTTCATTGCCACAGTAAAGGAACATCTTTTCTGCCATCCATATCCAGTAGAAATTGAAGGAGTTTAGCAAGTTCTTTAAGCACAGCTTTCCTAATCCTGGCTTTGGCAAGCTCCTGTAAATTCTTCACATGAAAGCTCCAGGAAAATGTTTTCCCTCCTGTTTCAGCATTTTAATACTGGATTAGGTGACCTGTCTAGACAGATGAGAAAATAACAGGGTATTTTGTGTGTACAGAACCCTGATTTGGAAACCACCCTTAATAAGCTAACAACCTGTACCATATGATCCAGCAGGGAAAGGCAATGAAAATTTAGCAAAAGCTTGAGCTTCCCAACCAGGATCCACGTTCCACTGTGGAATAAACAGGTGATATAAATATAGGAAGCCCCCACTACACTTATTTTCAGTATCAATTATTCCCTCTGGTAGGCTCATGAGTGAGACAAGGACATAAAACACAGCCCATTGTGTGCAGTGCTCTCCCTTCAGCACTTGCCAAGCCACCAGTCAGGGCTTGAGCCAATGGATAATATCAGGTCCTCTGACACAAAGATAGTTTGGCTTTTTACTTCTTCTTGAATGCCAAAAAGGGTTGTTTCTTTTTTATTTTTTTTCTTTTCTCTTTTAATCACAGGGTGGGAAGTGTGTTGGCTGTTGTGCTGTGAATCTCTCTCAGACTGTATTTTTACTTTGTGTCCAATCATCTAAGAGCAAGGATAGCACTAAATCACAGCTTCACAAAGTAAAATTCCCCTGCTTTATCTTGCTTACAGCGTCCCTGTGAGACAGCCAACAGGCACTGGTTACCCACAACAAGGAAACATCCAAATACACATCTTCCTTTTGTTTAAAATATTCAGCTTCAATCCTCTTAGCTCTTGTGCATGTGTTTCACTCAGGATATTTTAATCACTTTTACTTCCAGATCTGCCCCCTTTTCTCACTCTCTATCACCCTTCTTTCTTAGGAGAAATTGCCCTCCATTCATCCCCTCTCACTCCTGTCCATTCCCTTCATTCAAAAAAAAAAAAGAAAACTTTAAAAAAATCCCTAAAACCAACCCCTCCCAAAAAAAAAAAAATCCTGAGCATAACTGCTGTTTTCCAGCAGACAAATCTTTGCAAATATGTATCTTTCAAGATGGGCATCATTCTACCAACCCAGAATCATGGGTTTCCATTCCTGCCATTTGTACCCTTCAATCCTCTGAGCTCCCCACCCCTTCATCTCCACTGTTCTCAGCTATGAAAAGTTCAGTGGGGTGACAACTTCAAAATTTTTTTATTCCCTTATTTTGCCAATAAAACCTTGCAGGTCACAAGGAAGAAGCCTGAGAATTAAGGCAGTTCACAACTGCCCTCCTTATTACAACAATACTCTCTGACCAGGCAATTCTTCTAGGACCCTTCAGAAAAAAGGTCACTAAGGCTCCGACTACTTAAAAATAGAAAACCAAAATAAACAAAAGCATTTCTCAAGGAAATCTGCTATTCTTAGCTCACCCAACTACTTCTGTGGTAGTATTGTTGTAGCCCTGGTGCCACAAAGACTTGGGCAAGGCAGTGCTCTGAAAACAAGGCTTGTGTGCTTGAAGGCTTGGCCAAGGGTTGGATGGGATTTGGGGGTTTGTTTGGGGTTTTCCACCAGGATTGGTTAATCTTTAAAAAGTGACCTCCCTTCAGCCTCTGTATCACACAGCAGGTTGTCATTTACCCATGAGCTGGGACTGCTGGCATTCCACAGACCAAATTCATGGTCATCCTGGTGGGACCCATCTCAGCCCAGTCATTACTTCGGGTGTTCAGCTTGCATCTGCTGCCCACAGCCTTTCAGGGGATGAAGAGGAGGAGGAGGAACCCATCCTGCTGACCTCTGCCACTCCTGTCTCAGCATGGCC
Organism: Rhipidura dahli; assembly: GCA_013399225.1. Taxonomy (NCBI): domain Eukaryota; kingdom Metazoa; phylum Chordata; class Aves; order Passeriformes; family Rhipiduridae; genus Rhipidura; species Rhipidura dahli. The sequence goes on from VXAC01005959.1 coordinate 383,937, forward strand.
AAGCTGAAAGGGAGATTATGGACAGTTTAAAACACTCATCTGACCTTTCTGAGCACTCTTGAATTGTGTTGAATCGACAGCCTTCACATTAACAAGTGTAAGAGCCAGTCTGGAGGGTGAGAAACGCATCATCAACACAAACAAATTCCCTGCTGACCACACAGACCAGCAGAAAAATTTACAAGAATCACTTTATTCCCTGTAGGTTTTTATCTGATGAGAATTAAGCCTCATTCCTAATCAGAAACCTAAGCAATGATATTGCATGTGTTTGAAAGAACTTGGATAAAAGCAACAAGAATCAGCTAAAAGACTAAATGGAAGCACAAGAAATAAACACACTACTATTTTCTCATTATTGTAAGTGCAGCTATTCAAAATACTATCAACACATGAAGGGGCACTGCACATGCATGTGTTTGTAATAATGCAGGTTTGTCATCACAGCCTGGAAGTGTTTACAGAGAAAATCTGACACCAAATTAATTCAATCTAAGCAGAGACAAAGTGAGATTGAGAAACCAAGAGCAGAAGCTAGAAGGAAAAAAATCACAACAAAAATAAAATATCTAATTTTAACAATGACACTAATCAGCTGTTGAAATACTTTCCTCTAAAGACACAGAGGATACTGGTTGAAGCTTTCAACTCAGGATCCAATCCGTAATAAACATTTACACTCCGGTCCCACCACAAGACTGAGCTGTGGTGCTGGGAATTATCTTGCCCATTCAATGGAGATGGCCAGGTTTGAATTGCAAAACAAAATTTTGTGGCCTTTGCACCTCAGGAATCTACCATGATGAAAACAGTAAAAAACAAATAATAGTAATAGTACCAGCAAACTTTTTCATCCAGAGTTTCAAAAGCCTTTTTTCAATAGATGTAATAACCTCTATTATTTCATCAGCTGCACAAGGAAAAGTGCTTATCTGAAAGCACTGGTAGCTGAGCCCAAATGCAAAAGCTCCACAACAGAAGCACAAAGGTGACTTATTCAGCAGATGTAAAGACACTCCAGCTGTTGGGACATTGACTTATTACACAGCCCAGCACTACTTGTACTGAGCAAGGGCATGGTTGTAGTGAGTAACCCTCATCTAAGTAACTGCAATAACAAAATTTTCAATCATCATCTCTTTTTCCCTAAGCTGAGGGAGAAGTGCTTGGAAGGATTATTCTGGTTGGAGCAATTTTATCTCCTTTAACACCTTTCCAGGTTTCAGACTCAAGCTGTTCCCTGAGCACAGGTCAGGACACATCGTATCTCTGAGCAGATACAGAACTGAAGCGGAAGGGATTTCTGGGCTGGCTCCAGCACTGCCTGTCAGTGCCTCCCGATGCTGTGAGCTGTGGTTCTCCACAGCTCCTGGCACAACAAACAAGCATTTTGTAACTTCTCCCTCCTTCCCCCTTTCATCAGTCTTCTCAGACACAAGCACATTAATCCTCACTGCCTGTTATTTCAAGCCCTTTCCAAGCTCTCCATGCTGCAAACATGTCAAACTGGAAGATGTCTCTTTTTCCCTTCTGCCTCCTTTTTAACCCAGCAAGCCGCACACCAAACTCACAACCCTTTTCAAAATCACCATTTACACCCTTCCAAGAGAAGGCAGGAGTGTTCTGAATTGATCCCAAGTCCTCCACGTCAGTCAGACGCAGGGGTGACACCAGCCTGCTGTTCCAAAGTGCCTTTGTGCAGGCGTTGTGCAAACACCAGCCTGGGCCAGCTGCGTCTGTGGCTCCACTGGAGTTTTACAGCACTGGAAGCAGACACACCTCGTTTACTCAGCTACCTGCAGAGCTGCAGCTGATGGTCCACAGCCTTCTCTGTGCGTGCCAGAGCCCTTCCCAAGCTCATAAACCCGTGTCACCCGACAGTACAGCACCACTGGGATCCAGGTTAGCTCATGTTACACCTGCACATGCTGGCAGCTCACCTCCAGCTGCTGGGCTGAAACCACCTGCAGAGTGGCACTTCCTCGTCAGCCTCGTGCTCAGGCTTTATCCAAGCCAGGATTTGAGTCTGAACAGGTTTGCCAGGTGGATGCAGCAGTTGGAAGGAGTCACTCAGCCCCAGCCCGGTTCTGCTCCCCTCTTTTGTAGGCAGCTGCCAGGCGTGGGCAGAGGAGACCTGTTCTGACAGCTCACAGAAGCTGTGGGTCAGAAATGCTCTACCCCAACCTCCTGATCTGAGTAGGACCACCACCAGCATGGTCTCCTTGAACAGAGTTTTCCAGTACTTGAAACAAAGGAGAGACAGATGTAAAATACCTGCTTTTCCTATCAGGGAGACTTCATCCCCCTCCATCACCCCTTCCTGCCTGACCAGAATGAGAAGCCTTGCAGATGCTGCATGGGGACACGTGAGCCTGAGGGAGCAATCCTGCCTGGTCTCAAGGAGGTTTTGAGTGGAACATCTCCACCATCTCTGCAGCCCCCTTTCTACTGCATCCCACACTGCTTATCCCGTGTGCCTCAGCTCTGCCCACCAGCCCTGGTGATGGAGAGATGACCACACTCATCTTTCTCACCGTGGTGGTACAAGGAGCCCAGACTCACAAAAACAAGCCAGCACTCCTGTGCCAACAAGCAACTCATGTCCTGCCTTATATTTCCACAGGCAGAACCTGAAGTGAAGTGGTTTGATTTCCAGAGAGCTGCTGGAATTAATAGGGGTGGCTGTGAGAGAAAAAACAAGTTTGAACTGATGATAAATGCTACCATCCACTACAATTTATCCCTGTAAAAGCCCAAGCCATCAAGTGTGGCTCGAGGCACTGAAAATGCTGATTTACATCAGCATCTCCCAGCTCCAGTTACAAATTACCGACCCACCCCAGTGACTGACACACAGGGAGTGCAGGCTGGATCAGACATCAAGGAAGGAAAGGCATTAATGACACACCACGTGTACTCCTGGACAGCAGTGTGCCAAAATGCTTCTCTTTTCCCACACCAAACCTGCAGTCTCGCTCCCAAAACCTCCTCAGCATCGGTTTTTTGAAGGCAAAAGGGACTTTCAGGCTGGCTCTGTGCTCTTCATCCTCTGGACACATCCCAAAAGAGACAGGGAAATACAGCATTAACCTTTGCTTGTCTGAACTCAGCTCTCCTCCACTCTGAGAAGTTGACCTTACCAAGCCTTGACTTCATTTACCTCCTCACTTCCAGAACATCCCCTCCCCTAATCTAAGGAGAGACAGAGAGGGGGCAGTACTAAATTATCTCCTCTTCCCAAGCTGGGAAGAAGCAGTGCTTCTTCAGGACACACAAAACAAATCATGAACTCCGTAAACTACTCCAAAAGTTATGAATGAGAAACAGCCCAAGGCTGGTGGACATCAAAGCTGAGGCCATCAGACCTTCTGCAGAATACAGGCTCCCACCACAGCACCCCTCTGTGGTCCTGCACTGCTGGCCCAGAAAAGGAAGCAGAAATGTTTGAGTTCTTCAACAACAACAAAAAAAATTGTTCTGAGAAACAGTATTTTTTTGCAAGTGTGATCCAAGACAGCCATCCCCTTTGCCTCTTTCCACAATACCATCATCCAGGAAAAACACAGGGGGGAGACAGAGAATAAACCACAGTACTCAGAGAACCACTCAGGCTGGAAAAGACCCTTAACCATGACATTTGACATTTTGTAATTGCAATCTGAATCAGCAAAGATGGTGGAACAAGTTCCAGGATAAGATTTCCTGTTACTTTGGAGGCACCAGGCACCTCCTTTGCCATTTGATTTTCCAGCAACACATTGAGTGGTCCTCAGAAACACTCACCCCAATAAATCTCCTCCACCCTCCAAAATCACCAGCTGGGAAAAGCTCTGCACTTTTGGAGGGCTGAAGGAGATGAAAACAAAACAGAACAAAAAAAAAGGTCACTGGATGGTGCTTTTGATCAGGAAACCACTGCACATTTTTACCACTGTGATCCAACTTGTTTCAATGCCTGCAAACATCCCTTGAGTCAAATGAACTTGTTCAAAGCTGATTCACACCAAGGCTACTTTTTAAATTGGGTAGTTGTTGACAAGTAGAATATATTTAACAGGCCCCAAGCGTCTTGGCATGCAGTATAAAGACTTCCTATTATGAGCTGGGTTTTTTGTTTTTTTTTTTAAAGGGAACATATGGGCAGAGCAGGTTGTCTGCCAGGGGCATTTCCATACAGTGCTTGGCACTGACAGAATTGCACAGATATCCAAAAAAATAAACCAAGGAACGTCACGCCAAGAACACAGGGGATGAATCACACCATTTAAAACTCACTGATAAAATGCACCATTATGTGTTTTTCAAATCCTCCTCATCTGAGGGAAAAGAAAAGAAAATAATTATGTTCCTCTGGCTGAAGGGTACCGTGAGAATGTGGCAGGCTCTGCCAGCTCCGAGGGGCTGGGATGGGAGCTGCTACCAGGAACACACCTTGCAGAGTGGAGCAGCATCTTGATTTACAGCGTGGGGATAAAATAAAGGACTAGAGGATTCTCTCCACCATCACAAACTCCCACTGGAGGTGTCATCAGCCCCAAGTGATCCCCAGAGAAATGGGCTGAGAACGTAGCCTGGTCTATGGAGCTCCTCTTGCCCCCATATCCAGCAAGATCAGAGCTGTAACATGTGGTTCATGTGCCAGAGGCCACAGTATTACACAGCTGAAAGGAGTTCCACAGCAGTGGCAAAAAGCACAGCTTTGGCACTTTCCTTGGGCAACAGAGGAGCAAATCCAGTAAATCCACTTCTCTGCAAATCCCCTGCAGACAGAACAAGCATGTGCTGTAGCTGGCGCATCAGCATCCCCTTGTTTTGGAAGGTTTTGGCAGATAGGCAGAAGGTCCCACCTACCCAGAAGGCATCCCACAATATCCACCCATCACAGAGACAGCTTTCACTGCCAGAACACTCCCCTGCTGTGTCAGGAGAAGCCGAAGAGAACGGGGACACCAGTTGTATTCAACCTGCCACAGTGAACAGGATATTCCTGTCTTAACCCTGGTGGGAGAAATCATGATCTAGCCAAAAATTCCAGTGCCTTCGGTTTCCAAATCCTACTGGTCATCAGGGATCTGTCAACAGCTGGCCAGAACCTAAACCAGTGCATCAAGATGCAGTTTGGCTCTGTCAGCCTCTGACGGGACAAAGGGTTGACAGCTCAGGAGCAACTCAGAGTTGTTGAACTAACCAGGACAAGCAACAACCAGTCCCAAACTGGGCTGCCCTTTCCTGTGTTTTTGCAAGCTTGCCAGGCTGTGGCGGACCCATGGTGGGAATTTTTCCCTATTTGCAGCTCTGCTGACCCCTATTTCCAGCTCCTCAATCACACTGAGCATTGGGAGGTATCTGCCACTCCTACGCTCCTGGCAGAAGCAAAGCTTGGTGTTTGGGGACTGTACAAGGAAGAAAAGACAGTAAAATACAGAAAAAGAAACAGCTATAAGCTAAAAACACTGGCGTAATTGATTGAACAATGCTGCAAACAAGTTTCCTGCAGAAGTCATATTCCAGCTGCCAAAAAGAGCTGTACTCTACCCCGTCTGCACAACCTTGAGATCTTATCTCTTCTACCCTCCTTCTCTCTCCAATTGTTTCGGAATCTTAATTCATAAAACGAGCCTTAATTAAATAGGAAATATGCCTGTGTTTGCACAACTCAGAACACAATCGTGTCTCAGTCAAATAAACACTGGTGTCCATATTACACTTGGGAATCTGCTGTGGTTTGGGGTTTTAAATTCGTTGCAGCAAGCTTTGGAGCAAAGTTTCAACAGGAATCTTTTCTTCTCCTCCCATCCTCTGTACCAGGAGGGTGAGACAGGGAACAAATCCCCATGCAGAGAGGCTCAGTACTGGTTCCAGCTCAATGTGTACATGAGGATCATTTCAGGACATACCAAATGAGACACGATAGCCCAAAAGCAATTACATTTTCTCACCACTTCTCAGAACCCAGACCTACCAAACTGCCCTGAAATAGCAGCACAGCTCTCGAAATAGCATTTCTTCTCTTTTTGAAAGCAACACCCACACTGAATCTTTGATTTTAAGCCATCCCCAAGCAGTTATCACATCTTTACCATTCAAGCCACAGGGAAAATCATTAAATCCAACAGCAAGGCTATGGGAAGAGAACCAGAATTAGAAAAGCCAAACACCACATGGATTCACTCCCACAGTAAGTGGATCAACTTCAGCCTGGAACAGACTAGACGTGACTCCAGGAAAAAAATGTCTCTCCAGGTGCAGCTGTATCAAAGAGACTTTCCCTGGGCTTGTACTTTGCTGGAGCATTAAACAAACCACATGTTCCAGCTTTGAGGCAGCAGACACGTACCCAGGGCTGGCCTCAGCACGCTGCGATCCACGCAGCCTTCTCCATCCTGCTGTCTGCACAAACACGCCTCTGGAGCAGCACAGAGCCCAGGACAGGGGAATTCAGGTTGGGGAAGCAGGTCCTTAAATCCTGAAGGCTGGGTTATGGCTGGCAGACTGCCTGGCTGGTCTCACCAAAAGCTTCCCTTGACGAAGACGGGAATTTTCCCCGCGGGTTTGCCCATGACATTAAGAAGTATTTCAGTACAAAAGCAAGGATATTCTCCTCACTACAGACTGCCTGCATTCAGGTCACCTAGAGATATCCAAAGGAAATCAGTACTGCTGTGGAAAATCTCTTATACAGGACCACATCTCTGCTGTAAAGCAACAGGAACAACTCCCCCCACTGAGTGATTTTCCTCCTGAGTGTGAAATGGAGCAGAGAGCAGAAACAGCTCATGAATCACGGAATCACAGAATAGTTTGGGCTGCAAGGGACCTTTAAAGGTCAAACAAAATCAAAGACAAGAAACAGAAGGGTGGGTGAGGAAAGAGATGAAAACAAAACAGTGACACCTTTGCCTTTGTTCCCATCTTGTTGTGAACTTCAAAACAAAGCCTGAGGACAACATTTTGTGTGGAGATTCCAACAGAAAACCTCCTCCGGACAACTTCTTGTGCTTTGAGGTTCCTAAGTGCCTTGCAGGCAAAGTGGAGCCTGAAGTGCCATGGGATGCACTCCAGTGATGGATTACTGCTGCTGCAAGGTGCCTTTCATTTCTCCTGACACACCTGAACTCAAAGCGTTTCTTCTCTGCGACAATCAAGACATTTTACCAAAACAAAGGGAAGTTTACTTTAGTATTGATCCTCTTCATGAAAGTGTGCCTCAAACAGCTTCACAGAAATGAGATAAAATGTTGCTCAGAAAGAGAAGAATTAAATACCATAGGCTGAGGAAAAAAAAAAAAAAAAGATGTATTTTAGATCTAAGAGATTTTTCACAGAGCAGGAAGATTTGTCATATGGTAAACAGGAGAAACTGTGAACTGGGACACTTGTGATTTATCTCTTCTTCCACAGCCTTCCCATGTGACTGGGGTAAAAGAATGACAGTCCCTACCCATAACTTGCTCAAAATAAAGCACAATTTCAACGTGTTTAGGTGGAAACTCATTTTATTCAGAACACCACACTTGATCCTTTTAGTACCTGAGCTTCACTGAATGTAAAACAGCACAAGCACCTGGCTGTGCCAGGAAAGAATTTCCATTAATGCCCCCGAATGAAAAGGAATCAGTGTAAGGTATTAAATCCTTACCAGGACTGAGCTATGTGCAAGTCAGATGAGATAACAAGCCAGTACATTTCAAATCACCGCTTGCATCCATCCCATAACTACTTGCTGAAATCCCTCCAGCTAGGCTGGCGTGTTGGCAGGAAAAAAATTGTCATTCTAAATTTAGCAGACACCTCAATCATTGTGTGATGCTTCAAAAGCAATGGAGATGTAAAGTGGAATTTGTAGGACACCATTTAAACTGAGATGAGAGCTCCGCTCACTGAGCAAAGGCTTTTCTTAATTCCCTTCCTGTTTGGACAATTTGATCCACTTCTTTTTTTCCCCCTACAACCACAAAGGTCTGTCCTGCAGTGAATGGATAGGCTTTTTTTCTGGGATAACTTCCAGGTTAAAGAGAAAGGATTTACACTTGAATGAAACATAGGCACTGTATTTGGAAAATTTGTTTTGAAAACTTGGGAAGGAAGCAAAGCCTCCTTCATTTAAAAAGGGACTCAATTAACATTCTCCAACAAGTCTTCCTATCGAAAGGACAGTATTTGCTGGGGAACATGTGATCTGAAACTTGTTCTCCTCGCTCACAATGTCCCTTTCTGAAATACAGGGCACTGCTTTGGAGAGACATGAGGATCTTTGCACAGCTTTCCAAAGGACTGCCTGTCACAGGCCAGGCCTTGACTCCAGACATCAGATCTTCTCTGACTTAAGCTCAGGAAATTTAAAGTAGTGCTTAAAGACCCTAATGAAGACCTAGAGCAACACGATCCTACAGTGGCTTCCTCTACAAGGACAGCTCGTTCATGCTCCACAGCGACACAAATCTCACCTCCTCATTTTCCTGAAAAAACACATTTTCAAAACTTTATGTAAAAAACACACTAGAGACAAACCAAGCAGGTATTCTGCTTTTGATTCCTGCCTGTCTGGGTGTGGGTTTGATCTGCAGCAGGCAGAGGCCAGACAGGACCACCCTAAGGGTTATCTTGGGTTTGAGAAACAATTCTGCAACTGCTGGGCATGTCTAGATACTGCCCATGCAGGCGGAAGAAAACAACTCATGCCATTATTTTTTTCCAGATAAAGAGGGGGAAAAATGCTATTGACAGTTTAATATGCACTTTTATTTCTAAATTCCCTTATCAACTGCATTATGACAGAGCATTCTTCACCTTTTAATAAGTATAGGTTGAAGTCGAGCCTGACTCGAATTTGATGACGGATTAAGTCCACATCAATATCCAGGAGATTTGGATGGGAGATAAAGGCAATATGGGTGTCTATTGCTACAGAAAACATGCTATCAACACATCCAGCACTTTGGGGAGACCATCTGTAGCAGACCCCTCTCCTGCATTTCTTCTGGATGCCTCCAGCTGCAGCATGACCCAGGCACAGGCAACTGAAGGGAAAAGTTACCTGCAGCTACCCCCCACCAGTGCCTCAGGGGGACTAGGTAAAGAAAACGAGGACACAGACTCTCTCCAGAGCCTGTCCCAGGAATTTGGCTGCTGAGATGTGAGCTGTCCTTTGGAAAAAAATGCTGGTTTTCCTTGCTAACCATGCTTTTAGTCTAGGTACTAGATCACATGTGGGTAACTATAAAAATTCTTCTGCATTCAATCACAGTTCATCCATTCATTCAATCTTCAGTTCATCCATTTTGGAGGTTTGTCTACACCAAAATGGACAAAACACCCCACAATGTTTTCCCTTCACTCAAAATAAAAGTGAATTAGGGCTTCAGTTTTTAAACAGCATTTTCCATGGGAAAGTCAGCCTGCTTTCAATCCACAGTGGAATGGTTTCCTCACATAGACAAGTGCCTCGCTCTTAACCCTTGCTGCTCACAAACAGAGATGTGAGGACAAAGCAACAGAGAATCCTCTGTGCATCCCATACAAACCAACCACAAGGTGCTCTGCACAGCTGGGAATGAGCTGCTCAGTGATAAACACACTTAATGGAGTTTACATTTGCCTAAGACACAGATTAAGAGGTTGGCTCCTGTCTTTTCTGCCAGCTACAGGCAGATGCTGGACAGCACAAGGTGAAGATTCATATGAGGTTAAGCAAGAAATAAATAAAAAGCTGTAGGCACTTCATACAAGATACAGGGCCAAAAGTTGGGCTCAACTTGAGGTTTCTGTTAAAAACCTCCCTCAGTCCTGAGGGAATCCTGTAAATACATTGAGAGGACACAGTTCACATAGTTACTCTCCATTACCTTGAAAGATCCCCTTGGCAGATGCATCTTTTGCACCCAGAAATGTCCCTTGCAGATACCTTCTGAGAATAGAACAGGTGGTGACAACTCATGCAATGTGCTCATATCCACATCTTCTACAAGAATCTGACTTAAGTTTCACTGCACCTCTGGAAAGAGGCAACCCACTCCAAAAGTTTAAAGCTGGGTAACTGCAGTAACTGCATCTTCTCTGGGAAGAAAGGTAAGAGTATTTAATAACCTAATAGCTCCTCCTCTCCATGTACAGAACTGTGGAAGCTTTCTGATCCAACAGAAAGCATTTGCATGTACTGGAAAGAAGCTTTAGAACCAGGTGATGCAAAGTCCAGGTGTCACACAAACACACAGGATGCTTCTCTCTATCACATTGGATTTAAAAACAGGGATTAAGTTATAGTGCATGTTTATTAAAAATAAATTTGAAAGGGATTTAACTACTAGAAAAAGTGTGCTTTTGAAGGTGAAGCTGCCTGGCCAACATGGGCAAAGTCTGAAAGTGCTGTAATTCTTTGTTCTGGGACTCCAGTATTGGTGTAGATGCTGCAGAGACACAGAGCCCCTGCCTCAGCTCCTGGGGCTGAAGTGATGGGGACACAGCCCCATATTGACACCCCTGCCCCACTGAGCATCTTCCGTGCCCATCTGTCACCGAGAGCACATCTTCCCCTCCCTGCTCCAGAGCAGATTAAGCTTAATACACTTATGCAGTTGTGAAGTGTCCTGCCTGTTATCCAATTAGGCAGCTAACGAGATCTGAGTAACAGCACGTAGGCACTGATAACTGCTGCCTGATATCAGCACGGATTAGACACGTTCTTTATGTTCCCAGCCCTTGCACAAAAAGGGTTGGGATTCGTTCAAAGGCTGCTCTGAAGACTGGATTCAGGTAATTGTTTAATTTTGTTTGGGATCCATAAACACATCACGTTTGTTTCCTCTTGATCTCCTGGAGCTGTCATGGCACAACTGTCCCGTTAGGAAACTCCTGATCAGTCCGGTGTGACTTGCTCAGGTGAACTTTCAGTGTGGACAGAGGCAGGTCTCACCACCTTTAAGGTGCCTTCTAGCATCAGAAATCTATGGAGCAATAAAGGATCTGTGCATCACCAGGAAAAAATGTACAGGATTGATAAGGAGATTTAGAAATGCAATCTTTATTAGATCTGATGCTGTTCCACATGACATTCCCATAAGATCCACCTAAGGAAACATGAATTAGATGTAATCACCATAAAATGGCTGCATGACAACATCCTTCTCTGAGCATAATTATCAAGGGTTTGTTATCTAACTGGGAGGGCACTGGAAAGCGGGTCCAGCCAGGCATAAGAGAGCTGTGCAATATTTTCATTACCAGTCTGGATGACAGACTGGAATGTATGGCTGTACCCAACAGGTGATTCAGCCAGGAGGATTTGCAAGCACCATGGTGCACAGATTTCGATTTCTGAATTATCTTCATGCACTGGTCCAATATCAACAACAGGAAATAATTAAGAAAGAGAAGCCAAAGGTACAAATACAAAAACGGGGAACAACTCCCTATTCAGTAACATTCCAGAAAAGACTCTTAGAGGGTCCAGGTAAAACGGTGAGGTTCAACAATGTCCAACAAGTGCATGAAGGCAAAGCCCAAGGGATGAGCCATGGGAAGCACTCAGCTGTGCCTTGCAAAGTCCTGCCCTGAGCTGCTCACTGCTGTGCTTTTTCAAACAGAAGAACTGAAGAGAACTTTGTGGAGAACAACATAATTAAAAATCACCAGGTGTGAGATTAAGCTGGGTCCATTTAAACCAGAAGTGTTCCTAAGAACAGACTAGTCCAGGTAAGCAAGCAGGACACAGCCTGAGGGGAGACCTCTCCTTCCAAATCCAGCAGGAAAATTCAGAGTTTGGCTCCTCTGACTGTAACCCTCTGGCTTTCATCTCTGTTTGAAAACAAGGTAACGGTCACCAATGTGGGTGGAAAGAACAAGAGTCCAGGGCTTATCAACATAGAAAAACGGGGAGATACCGACTGGATGGGTGAAACACACACCTTTAAACTGTCAGAGGGCAGGGAGAGATGGGATACTGGGAAGAAATCCTTCTCTGTGAGGGTGGGGAGGCCCCGGCACAGCGTACCCAGAGAAGCTGTGGCTGCCCCTGGATCCCTGGCAGCGTCCAAGGCCAGGCTGGACGGGGCTTGTTGAAATGTGGGATAGTGGAAGGTGTCCCTGCCTGTAGCAGGGGGTGGAATGAGATGGTCTTTATAGTCCCTTCCAACCCAAACCATTCTGTGATTCCATGACTCTGTGGTTCAGATTTGCTTGGATCACTGAGCTGGAAAGGCCAACAGACTGGAACACCTGATGTGAGAAGGGAATGAGGGAATGGGGGTTGTTGAACTTGGAGAAGAAATGGTGGTTAGTGGGGGATTCAGTTACTGTCTTCAGCTACTAACTGAGGTTTACTGAGCAGATGGAGCCAGACTGGATGTCAGAAACAAAAGCACAGGAAACAATGGGAATAACTGACAGCGAGGGGAACACTGATCAGACAGGAGGAAAATATTCCTCACCACAAGAGCACTAAGCACAGCATCAACCTGCCACTCTTGACTAAAAAATGTCCAAAAAAGTTCACAAGAAACCTACCTTTGATCCTGGCCCTATCTGGAGCAGGAGGTCAGATGAGAGAGCTTCAAATCTCCTGTGCCACTTCACTTACTCTTCAGTTCTAAGAAATCTTTATCAAGGAACATTAGAAAAGGGATTTTGCCCAAGAGCCTACATCACTCTACACCTGTTCCATGCTAACAAGTACTTCAGACTCTAAAGCTGTCAATAAAATACCTTCCACATGACTAAAGATCCCAGTAGCTGCAATTGACAGAGGAAAAAAGTGAGGATTGAAACACCAGAGCTTTCACTGCAATTGGAAAGAGAACAAGAGAAACTGGGGACTCACATTACACAAGGTACTATATAAAAGCTCTGCAAGAAAACTGAGGAATTCAAAGATACATACTGATAGCTCAAACGACAAAACCCAGACTGCTCCTCCCTACCTGCTCTCCCCACAGCAATAAACACAAGTCGATGCCAAGAGATGTTTCAGACCTGTCCAGACCAGCCTTCATTTTGGCGAGAGCTTCTTCAGTTGTCTCAGGACAAAGGCTCTCTGTGTGCAGACAAACCTTTCACACACACTTCCTACTCTCTCTCACTGAAAGGTATAAGAGGTGTTAATAGATCCAGAGAAAATGCCTGAACAATACACAAAGGCAAGGGGCTTTTTTTTTTCCCAAAAAATAAAGTGAAGGAGTTTACTTTAAGAAATAATGCTTCTAGTGCTGATTTGTTTTCTGTCATGTTTTCTGTTTGAGTGCTACCTCTCAGAATAATCTTGACATCCACTTTTTTACCAGCTTTAGAAATGCATGAATAACTGAATCCCTCAGGGGAACAAAGGGACAAGAGGTACAAAATCAGATGCACAGGGTGTAATCACAGCAGGGAGCAGGGAGGGAGAAGGGAAGGTCACTCCTGAGCTACAGCTGGCAGGTCAGAGCAGGAAAGCACAATGGCTGAGCTGTAATCGAGCTAATCATGGGGAAAGCCTCGGTCAGGGCAGCTGGCAAGAACTTCCTTCACCTTACAACAGGGAGGAAATATTCTGGAACAGCCAGAGTTCCAAAATACATCCCTGTGGAAAACACACCACTTGAGCAAGAAGAGCACATGCTTTGTTTTTATAGCAGGTAGAGAGACGAACCCATAATAACACCTCCCATGACAAAACACATTATTGGTGCTCTGTCCAAAAGTAAAATGCACCCATCACATCCCAGAAGTCTACAAAATGAGAGTCACAAAATGGTGTTTGCTGGTTCAGTATAGGCAGGTATCAGACAGAGCACTTCAGGCAAATTTTGGGCCCTGCAGCTCAAGGAAGACACAGCCCAGAGATTCCCAAAGGCAGCTCCAGAGGACTGAACAGCTCACTCTGTACAGTAACAAAAGGGCAAGAGGGCAGCAATTCTCAACTGCAGCACAAGAAATCAAAGTCAGCAACTAGGAAAAGCTTGGTATTGGCAAGAACAATGAAGGACTTTCAAGGATCTCCCAGGGAGGATGAGGAAAGTCCATCACTGGAGGCTCTTAACAACTGCATTGGACAAACATCTGCTGGGAAAGTTTAGATAGATCTGACCCAGCCTTGGGGCAGGAGGTCAGATCAGACAATTTGAAGTCCCTTCCGGCCTTGCTGCTCTTTGCTCGTAACAGAAATATGACAACAGAACACGTCAGCAGCAGCCCCAGAGCACGCAAGCCTCCCCAGTATTTCCAATATTTCCATCATACACTGAAACACTCTAAGGTCCCATGTGCAGCAGCTGCCTGTTCCCACACAGCACCTTCTCCCTCCACCCCTGGAGGAGCATTACAGGGAGAATACAAAGAGCTGGACTCAGAAAAGGCACGGGAGCAGGAGCTCCACAGTTACTCACAGGAGCCCATCACCACCCTCCCTCCCTCCCAATTTGCCCTCTTCCCATCTCACCCTGCAGTCAGAGCAGTTCTTTTTTTCTCTTCAAGCATTTCTTCTGTTCCTCCCTGGAGTATTTCCATGTGTAAGATCTTCAGGACTGGATCCCTGCCCACCACACAGCCCTGGATCCCACCCCGAGGGAATCAGAGGACAAAAAAGGGCAATGACCCGGTGCTTCACTCCAAAGCCCGCGGTCACACTCAGTCCTTTGTCGAATTCTCTCAAAGCCCAAACAGAGACACCAGATGCCATCGTGACACTGCAGCGATGGTGTGAGCTCCCCACGACTAGAAAAGGACATTTAATTTAGTCTGCTGCAAGGACTTTATGCTCCTGCAAGCATTAATGAACGGCACAAAGTGTCCCACGGGATCCGAGCATCCGAGCAGCAGAGTGTAAACTGCAAACTCTAAAGTACCAACCTTTATCTCAGGGTTAAAGCTTGACCTGTCACAAGGGATTTTAATAATTTTTGCTTCCTCGTGTGCTCCCCCCCACAATCCTCTTGGCTCGTTCTTGAAAACCCAGTCAACCTCCAAGCTTTGTTATGTCCATCTGTGGAACAGCAAGGGGGGAGGATGACAGAAGAGGTGCCAGGGAGAAATACTCATCTCATCGTGTGTGTGTGTGTGTGTGTGTGTGTGTGTGTGTGTGTTTGTGAGCACATCCCAGCTCACCCACACACGTGTGTGTTTGTCAGTACACTCTGGCACATCTGAGGACACAGTTATGCAATCCCAGAAAACTTAGATCCCAGTTTGCACTGTCCTTAAAGGACAGCCCTGATTGTACGTGTAGTGCTGACAGCAGCAGTCACAGGACGAGCCAGGGATTGGATCCAGCTGAAAAATAACCCCATAAAAATAAGACTCTTCTGCCAGGTGTGTGAGGTCCCTGACCGAGATCTCGCACCCACAGTCACAACAGAACGGGCACAGGAATAGGATGACCCCTTTTCCTAGAAGTAGCATCTAAAATCTGTGTAAGTCACCCGTCAGCCTGTGCTGGAAAAGTTATGCAAGAGAGGAAACAAGCAGTCGGAGACAGGACAGCTCAGAGAAAACATCTCAGGGCAGTTGCACTCCTGAAGCCAGGCTCTTGCAAAACAACCCTCGTGCCAGCTTGCCAGGCTTCCCCAAAGGGTCTGTGAGCTTCAGGAGTTCAACTAAAGGATTACCAGGCACATCGTCCTGGCAGAGTCCTCTGGGATCACAACGGTGACTGATTCCGAAAAGGAAAATGCTGTTAGAAGAAGACTGGAGATCAAAGCAGGAGGTGACATTTATATCCTGGAACATGCATCCCATGGGACGGGAGAATTTTTAATTCAATTTCAGACTAAATGCCCATCGAACAAAAACATCAGGTGAGCATGCTTGAGTGTTGCACCTGTGCAAGCTCTTTGGGAGAAAATCCATTCCCCACCTGCCCTGAAAAAGTAATTTAAGTGAACCAACTCTTACAAAAAGAAAAGAAACTCCTCCTTCCCTATGCAATTCCCAGTTTAGGGATAGGCCAGGATTACCTTTTTTACTTAGCACAAGGCATTTTCTGCCTACATCAGCTACAAGGGAGCTTGAGTAGGTACTTCACAACACAACTGATCCAAAGCCAACACGCTTTTATTTTCCCTCCTTCTCAAAGGGTGCAAACACCACCATATCCTGTCCAATATTTCAGTCATTCCAAGCAGGCCAGCAACCTACACTGTTCCATGCCACTCAGATCAATCTAGAGGACACACTTAAGGAAAACCTGGCATTATGCAGAATAATGAATGGTGAAGAAATTAGTAAGTATCCATTCTTCAAAAGTTATCTACATCCATTTAGTTTTCTACTTCATCGGCCAGGAAAACAAATATTTTCTTATTTCTTAAAAGGTAGTTCCTGCCTTTGAACTCAGTAAGTACACACACAAAAAAAAAAAAAGAATAAAATGAACCTTTCACGCCATTATAAAGGCTTTGCAGCGCTTAAAAGACCTACTGGATAAAAGAAATGAAAGTTACCAAATGAAAAATTCCCCACAAGCTGAAATTGTCTGGGTTTACGTCACTTCAGCTCTTTGAGCCCCCCACAGATGAGATCTCTTCATTCACAGCCCCCTCCATTTCTGGCACTGATCTATTTTGTGGCCCCCAGTGCTCCCTCCATCCTTCTGCTCCAGGAAGTGAGAGAAAAGTGGTCTCAGAGCATGATGTGGAAAACTGCCCCAAAGAGGGAATATCCAACAACAGCCGCGTGTAAATCACTGCTCTGGGGCTGCGAAATCTGTTTCCCTCAGACCCAGCAAGCTGCCAGCCACCACCATTTGGAATCAGAGAGCACCAACAATAAGTGCCTTGTTTAACTGAGACTTAAAGCAGGGCCTGGTAGCAGAGAACTACCCGGGAATAGCTCAGGGATCAAACTCCAGCGAGAAAAGCAGGGAGGGGCTTTTTGACCCCTCTTGCATTACATTCCTGCTGATGAGCTCATCACCTTCAGAGCAAACCAGGCCTTTCCCAGAGCCAAACCATTCCCTGCTGCAACCTTACAACTTCCATCCCATCCTTGCAACCTCACGGCCCTGGCCCCAAGATGTCACAAAACAAAAACTTCAAGTTGCCTTGAAAAATAACACCAAAACTGCACTTCAAACCAAGGGTACGATTAAAAATCACCAAATGCCACCATATTTACTGCATTTAAAGATTTCCAGAGGAAAAGGTCACTGGAATATAGAGCACAGCTCCCGAAGCGAACGTCCTTGTCATGCTGCTGTCGGGTTCAGACAGCAAACACATTGTTATAAAAACGCTGTGTGCTGTGTTAGCCACAGCTCAGGGCTGCTGGCTGAATCACAGACTGGTATGGGTTGGAAGAGACAGAAAGCTCATCTTGTTCCACTCACCTGCCACGGGCAGGGACACCTTCCACTAAACCAGGTTGCTCCAAGCCCCATCCAGCCTGGCCTTGGACACTTCCAGGGATCCAGGGGCAGCCACAGCTTCTGTGTCACCACCCTCTGAGTAAAGAGCTTCTCCCTAATATCTTATTTAAAAGTCCCCTCTGGCCGTGGGAAGCCATTCCCCCTTGTCCTGTCACTCCAGGCTCTTACCCAAAATCCTCTCCAGCTCTGTCAGAGCCTCCTTAGGCACTGGAAGGTGGTCAAAGGTATCCCCAGAGCTTTCTCTTCCCCAGGAGGACACCCCAGCTCTCTCAGCCACCCACCTGCACTGCTCCTCCAGTCTGCAGCCCAACCCTATCCCAGGGCCCCTCAAGGGCACTGGCTCTCATGCAGACATAAGAACAGCAACTCAAACAAAGGTTCCTCCAAAGCCACTCTCCAGAGCAGAGCCACACACCACATGAAACACCTGCAGCACACCACAGTGCTCCTCAGGTGCCACCACGCCCATGGCAGTAACTGGAGTCGCCACGAAGATTTATTTTCCAAGTGGTTCACATTTTCCCCCCCAGCATTTCTGGAATCTTTTCTCAAAACAAAAAGAAACCACTGAAATATTAGATTTTTCAAAAGGAAAAAAAAATAAAAATTTGAAACCAATTTCCACGGTGACTCTTGTAAACTCCAGATTTATTACTGTGCACACACCTCCACGTGCCCCCAGTACCAAGCACGGAATGCCTGGACACAGCAAAGCCAACACCTCAACAGAGCCAATGAAAGTGGGAGACAAAATCAAGGTGGCTGAAAATTCTCATGTTCCCTCAACAGGAAGATGACAAAGACGATAATACAGTCTGGAAACACTATAAAGGTGGTTTTGAGGTGTCATTTGTTAAAGTATTCACATTTTAGGATTCAGTAATCTGATTAATCTGTTGCATTTGGAGGTTTTTTGCGGTTATGCTTCCTATTCCCTATTCCCCTGGTGGGTTACCCACATTACTTTGTGCTTAGATTAGTTTTTGCACGCAAGCAGAGCAGGACAGATCCCCAAGATACATCTTAAAGCCAGAGGTTTAGATTCTCCAGAGAAAGAAGAGCTCACATCCATTTTTCACCCACATCAACTCCAAGAGGCAATTGTTACAGCACTTTTATTTATTATTTACCATTCTGACACAATGTTTTAGCTCACCAACAGAAAAAAAAAATCAGTTATTTAATTTCCATAGACGACTTCATTAACTTCTGGAGAGGACTAATGTTTGTGGCCAGTGGGAAAGGGTATTTCTACATTTTTCCATTTTCTGGTCTGTTAATTACAATTACTGAGAGAAGGAGACAGCACTGAGATTTGTGAAACACAGCAGGCTGCATTTTCATATTTGTAAAAAGAACAGAGAAAATAATTTCTCTTTTTTGTATAACCCAATCAGACAAAGTAAATCCACATACTTCAGAAGTCAGCATCACAATTTTTCTAAGACACTCACTTGGGCCAGCAGGAATTTAGTTGGAGAACCTCAGATTTGATTAGAAGGGATTACTTGTCAGTGAGATGATGGGAACAGAAAACATGAAATGATGGAAGTGGGGTTGAGAGACAAGCAGATACACTCCTGATGCTGGCAGCAGGATGCAGGAATACTCTTCCAAGCTTCTGAGGCAGAGATGGGCAGGGGTCTGATAACTTTTGAGGATGGAGGAGTGAGAAAAACCCTAATTACATTACTTGGCTAAGGCAGAGGTCAGTAAAAGCACCATCACACCTCTTAGGTGCTGTAGGGAGCCCAAAAACCACCAAGTCTCCTGTTTGTAAGGAATGTTAACAGAGAAGAATTGGTGGTTAGTGGGGGATTTTCTGATCTGACAGAGCTCTCCAAACTCTAACTCAACCCCTCCAGTGCCACCAAGTCAACTGAGATTCCTCCATCCCAGGAAAACACTGGGTTTCAGAGACGCCACAGATAACTCATGACAGCACTCAGGCACTTTTTGGTGGGAGACACAACGGGGAGCAAGCCCCTCCAGCTCAAACCAGAGAGAGACAAGCACGAGTGCTTGCAGCAGGACCGAGGACACGGGATCCCAGGACACGTGCAGTGTGTTTGTGATGCTCCAGCCACACACTCCAGCATTCCAGGGAAGCGTGGCCCAAAGCAGAGCAGCTCCAGAGCCACTGCTCCACGGAGCCAAAGGATGGAGGGGGATGAACGACTGCAGCACCCAACAGCAGCCAGCATTTTCAGGACTTAAAGCCTCAGACCTCAACATCCCTTTCCACACACAGCTTAGTCAAAATACCAGCTGGATTCTGCTCCAAACCCAAAGATGTCCCGGTAAACATTTGATCAGCCACACAATGATTTGGATCCAGGCACTGAGTCAGACTCAAGCCTGTTGGATTTTTGCCAGCTCAGTAGTCATTTAAATAGGCTTCCTAGTCCGGCTACCCACTCCACAACAGCAGCACAAGGGAAAGGCAGCGCTGCTTTTTTTTAGAGGCAAAGCCAGCTGAAACCACAGAGCTTGCTATTCCCTAAAAAACACGCTACATCTGTTCCACAGCAGCGCCATAAAAGATTATTAAGCGCTGGCCTAACAATCTAGAAAGGGAAAAGGACCTAGGAGAGCAAAATGTTATCACTAAGTCAATAAAACAACATCTGTAAAGGACTGAGAACATAATAGCATTCTTGCACAACACACAGAAATGCTCCTGGGCTGATTTCTTGTTCTCCACTAAACCTGTCTGGTAACTCTGGGAACAGGACTGCGTCGTACAGGCTACGGGAAAAGTGGATCAACAGGGTGAGCTAAGGACAGGGCTCTGGGCTCAACTTTGTTTGTGTAGGATCACAGAGTGGACGTCTGTTAGCCGATACATATGGTTTCACTTTTATGTAAAGCTCGTGTTTACATCGACTATATCAGGCAATTACAGCTGGTCCCAGCAGCGGGTTTGAGACAGCGTGTCTGTAATCCACAGAAAGCATTTTTAGGGATGAGCAGAGCAAGGATGCAGCACAGCAGCTCTGTGTCTGGGGTTGAGGACATAAAAAAAAGCTTTGTTTTGATGTCAGGTTCGGTAACTGACAATTGGCTTTATGCATTTCACTACCCGGCAGGCCAGGACTAATCCCTCATCTATCGTACCGATCTCAAAGACGGAGCAATTCCGCAGGAGTCAATGGATTCGACTGAAAACACCAGATCGGTGTGAACCGCCAAGCCCCCGGTATTGTAACAGCTTTGTATAAACAAGAAAACACCAGAAACACAAACAAGCTGCGAGTGAGTCTTCACCGCTCGTCACTCACATCCCCACCACGGTGACTTCGCCACTTAACCTCTCCTCTCCGTGTCATCACCGGGAACGCCGAACGGGGAATGCGGAGGCATTGCGCGGACCCGGGTCACATGCGGGAGATACACCGACATCAACACACGGAGGGGAAAAAAAACCACCCAAACCACCCCAAAATCCCAACACAACCATGCGTGTCCTGCCCTTAGCCGAGAGAGCGATCCTTTCTCCCACCGTCCCCAAAAACAGCGGTAAGGGATGACACCTGCTCTGCACCTGAGCTGGAGTGTCAAGGGACCGAGGAAGGAGGGGTCAGCAAAATCCTGGGGTGGTTTGAGGTCTGTGGGATGGGGCACAGGGAATGTCCCCTGGAGTAGTTTGGGGAGGTGGGACTGTGGGATGGGGCCCGGGGAATGGCCCTCAGGGTGGCGTGTGTGGGATGGGGCACAGGGAACGCTGGTTCCTCCGGGATCGTCTGTGGGATGGGGCACCGGGCTGAACCCTCAGGGTGGTGTTTGGGATGGGGCGCAGGGAGCGGCCCCTCGGGCAGGTGCGCGGCACGGGGCACAGGGAAGGACTCCGGAATGGTCTGGAGAGGTGGGTACGTGCGATGGGGCACCGGGAATGGCCCCTCGGGCAGGTGTGTGGAATGGGGCAGTGGGAACAGCCCCTAGAGCGGCTCGGCGAGGTGGGACTGCGGGATGGCTCCCGGCTGGGTGCCCTCAGACAAAGCCCCCCGCCCTCTCCCCGCCGCTGCCCGGCCCCCCGGGCGCTCCGTGCGGGGACCGAGCCGGGCAGCCCCGCCGAGGCGGCACCGGCCCTCCCGCCGCAGGTGCCGGCTGAAGGGGCCGAGGGAACCCTCCGAGGGAACCCTGCGAGGGGACCGGGGCCGCCGCCCGCCGCGTACCTCTCTGTGCGGTGCCGGAGGGGACTGTCGGGGTCGGGGCACCCGCCCGGCTCTCGCCTCGCTGCCTCCCGCGGCTGAGCGGCTCCCGGCGCGGCTGAGCGGCGGCTGCGGGCACTGCGGGCCGAGAACCAGCGCCGGCCTGTTTTCCAGCCACCTCCCCTGCGGCCCGCCCCGGCTCCGCCTCGAGCATCCCCCGCCTCCGCCTCCTCCTTTTTCCCCTTCTCCGCCTCCGCCTCCTTCGCTGCTTCCTCCGCCCCGCTGGTGATCTTGGGCGACTTGAATGTGAAACTCTAAGGGTATGAGCGCCTGTTTGGAAATTAAACCTAATTTTCTTCCTCAGCGGGACGGGTGCTTTTCACCTTTTGCGGTTGCCGCTTTACTTCAAGGCTGCTTTGATACCCCTGCTCCGGGGCGTTCACCAAACCACAGAGCGGACCCAGTGTGGAAAATAACTTAAGTCCTGCACAATTTTTTCCTATTCCTGTCCAGACAATGAAATTAATCTCATCAGGGGTCCACCTCACAACTAAAGCCCAGCCTGTGGACCAGAAAAACACAGCCCACCACAATCCTACCCAAACACCGTCATACTTTCTTATCTCTCACCATCTGGTTTCTGCCACTCGTTGATATCGTGCAGTTGCGCGAGGCAGTGTGATACACTGGAAAAAAAAATGTTATATAAAAAATCAAAAATAGGCATAATTTTAAACTTTTTTCAGCTGAGAGACCCCTAAAAACTAGCGAAGTATCTTCTCCAACACCACATTACATAATGTGTATGCAATGTAAATATATGTATATATAATACATACATATACTGTATATATATTATAATACACATATTTTAATATATACATATATATATATATATATATATATGTATGTATGTATGTAGAAATATACTAAATGTATATTGGACACCCCATCCCCAGAAATTTTCAACACCGGGCTGGACAAAGCTCTGAGCAACCNTTGGGATGGGGCGCAGGGAGCGGCCCCTCGGGCAGGTGCGCGGCACGGGGCACAGGGAAGGACTCCGGAATGGTCTGGAGAGGTGGGTACGTGCGATGGGGCACCGGGAATGGCCCCTCGGGCAGGTGTGTGGAATGGGGCAGTGGGAACAGCCCCTAGAGCGGCTCGGCGAGGTGGGACTGCGGGATGGCTCCCGGCTGGGTGCCCTCAGACAAAGCCCCCCGCCCTCTCCCCGCCGCTGCCCGGCCCCCCGGGCGCTCCGTGCGGGGACCGAGCCGGGCAGCCCCGCCGAGGCGGCACCGGCCCTCCCGCCGCAGGTGCCGGCTGAAGGGGCCGAGGGAACCCTCCGAGGGAACCCTGCGAGGGGACCGGGGCCGCCGCCCGCCGCGTACCTCTCTGTGCGGTGCCGGAGGGGACTGTCGGGGTCGGGGCACCCGCCCGGCTCTCGCCTCGCTGCCTCCCGCGGCTGAGCGGCTCCCGGCGCGGCTGAGCGGCGGCTGCGGGCACTGCGGGCCGAGAACCAGCGCCGGCCTGTTTTCCAGCCACCTCCCCTGCGGCCCGCCCCGGCTCCGCCTCGAGCATCCCCCGCCTCCGCCTCCTCCTTTTTCCCCTTCTCCGCCTCCGCCTCCTTCGCTGCTTCCTCCGCCCCGCTGGTGATCTTGGGCGACTTGAATGTGAAACTCTAAGGGTATGAGCGCCTGTTTGGAAATTAAACCTAATTTTCTTCCTCAGCGGGACGGGTGCTTTTCACCTTTTGCGGTTGCCGCTTTACTTCAAGGCTGCTTTGATACCCCTGCTCCGGGGCGTTCACCAAACCACAGAGCGGACCCAGTGTGGAAAATAACTTAAGTCCTGCACAATTTTTTCCTATTCCTGTCCAGACAATGAAATTAATCTCATCAGGGGTCCACCTCACAACTAAAGCCCAGCCTGTGGACCAGAAAAACACAGCCCACCACAATCCTACCCAAACACCGTCATACTTTCTTATCTCTCACCATCTGGTTTCTGCCACTCGTTGATATCGTGCAGTTGCGCGAGGCAGTGTGATACACTGGAAAAAAAAATGTTATATAAAAAATCAAAAATAGGCATAATTTTAAACTTTTTTCAGCTGAGAGACCCCTAAAAACTAGCGAAGTATCTTCTCCAACACCACATTACATAATGTGTATGCAATGTAAATATATGTATATATAATACATACATATACTGTATATATATTATAATACACATATTTTAATATATACATATATATATATATATGTATGTATGTATGTATGTAGAAATATACTAAATGTATATTGGACACCCCATCCCCAGAAATTTTCAACACCGGGCTGGACAAAGCTCTGAGCAACCTGGTCTAGTGGAAGGTGTCCCTGCCCATGGCAGGGGGTTAGAAGTGAATAGTCTTTAATGTTCCTTCCAGCCCAAACCATTCTGCAATTCTGTATTTAGTAAAAATAGTCTTAAATTACTCTGGGCACAGAGATTCTGCCATGGAGGCGTTTTCCAGTTGGACGGGAAAAAAAAAAAATCCAATTCCAGTGTCACAATCTGGGAGATGGCACTCAGAACCCTAAAGCAGAGCAAGATGTCTCTGCTCCTTATGAACTTGTTGCCTTTCCTGCAGCTGCAGGGTAAAAGTCTCCTCTCCAAGAAGCAGCCCTGTAAACACAGGTTTTATTAAATTACTTCTTTTATTAAATTAGCTTCTTTCCAAAAAAGAAGTTTGTGACCAGGATTGAGCAATGTGTAACTCACGGGATGCGGGTCCACCGTGGAGCTGGAACGCTCAGACATCCCGCAGCCTTCCCATTAAATGCTGGCTGAAATTGCTTTTGGATGCCTGGAGGGAAAGTCTGGAGGAAAGACTGCGCCTTGGATGAAAATCAGTCATGTCTGCACGCTGCCTTCAAGCATTTTAAGATTTTATAAAACACGTTCAGCCACCTGCCAGAGGTTTGCACCTGCACGGCTGGGCTGAGGTTGCTGAGCCAGCTGAAACATCTGGGGAAAACAGCAAGAATAACATGGATTTGGGTTTCCCAGCTTCATCAGACAGCAGACGACTGTGCAAACTTTTCAATTTCATACATGCAGTGCTTGCAGGCTGTTTTCTTCCAGACCTTGAGCTTCCCTGACTGCCCTTCACTGCTGCCATCACCACTGGACTCAAAACTCTTCAAAGACCTCCGGAGCACCCAGATGCTGAAGCCACTGCAGTGTTTGACAATCAGTATAGGACAAGGGACAATATAAGAAGGATATAAAGCTATTAGGGAGCATCCAAAGGAGCAGCATGAAATTGGGGAAGGGTCTAGAGGGAAAGCCATGCAAGGAGTGGCTGAGGTTCCTTGGTTTGTTCAGCTGGAGACTGAAGAGAGACCCCACCATGGTCTGCAGCTTCCTTACAAGGGGAAGTGGAGAGGCAGCTCTGATCCTTGCTCTCTGTGACAGTGACAGGACCCAAGGGAATGGCTGGAGCTGTGTCAGGTGGGGTTTAGTTGGGTATTAGGAAAATATTCTTCCCCCAGAGCGTGCTGGGGCTCTGAACAGGCTCCCCAGGGAATGGGCACAGCCCCAAGGCTGCCAGAGCTCCAGGAGTGTTCAGACAACCCTCTCAGGCACAGGGTAGGATCGTTGGGGTGTCATGTGCCAGAGACACCAGAAGTTGGACTGGTTGATCCTTGTGCATCCTTTCCAACTCAGGATATTCTATGATTCTGTGGCCACACACTGTTTGGGATGTGGTTTGTGAGCTTGCCAGCCATCGGGACAGCTGTCCCCATCCAGCACACCCCAGGAGCCAGCCTGTGGCTGGTGGTGGGCTCTGCCCTCCCACCTGTGCCTCACAGCCTCAGCGTTGGGTTGCCAACAAGCCTACAGATGGAAGCAGAGCTTTGCAAATTAAAGGACTTCAGGGAAATGAGCCATATCCCTGTTTTACCCAGCTGTATCTGAAGAGAGAGGAATTGGCAACAAGGTTGGTTATATTGGCTGGAAAGAGCAGCCTTTCCCACCAGACCGGACAAAGTCCGAGGTGATAAGGAAATAGGGACAGTTTGATGGTCCAGCTTGGAGATACCTATCTGGAGAGGATGGAGGGGAAGCCAGGATTTCCTGCCTGGAGTCCTCAGCATCTCACAGAGCAGCACCTGCCCCTCAGGGCTGCCTCTAATCCAGGCTGTGTTTGTTCAGAGCCGAGGAGGAGCCGCGAAGCACAGACTGGTGCCCCCCTGCTCCCACAGAGAAGCTGACCCGTGAGGGATGCTTGTCATCCAGCAGCTGGGAAAGCTGGTGAGCCAATTCCTGCTGAATGGCACTTCTATTTCCTCCACAGCAAATAAACAACCATGCTGCAGGGCTGCACCAGCTCTGAGCTCGCTTAGCCGCAGTGTGAAGGATTTGCACTAAATCTAGAAAGCTCTGGGAGTCTCCTGGGCTCTACCCCCTTTCTCCAGTTTCGATTTGGCAACAGAGCCAGCCCTAAACCCTAGGAATGCTCGCGAGGCGTTTTGAGGGTACAAAGAAATGCAATTACCTGTGGGAAAATAAAGCTAAAATGCCTTGTTTAAAATGCAAGCCCATGTTTAATGCAGTGTTCGATGCATTAAGGAAGAGGAATTGACAGATATGACTGAGGCTGGTGCCTTGTGCAGACAGTAGTCCCAAGGAAATTTGATGAAATCCTAAAATCAGCTCTTTTTGTGCCTTTGACATTTGTTTTCTATGAGCAGATCACACAGTGAATAAAGCATCTTTCCTGGGAAGAACTCATGAAGGACAGGTTTATGAGTTAAATGTAGAGTGAATGGTAAAAGTCCAGAGAGCCTAACCTGAAAACTAGGGAGGAGAAAGACCTCCTTGTGCAACACACCTGAAAAGATTGCTAAGAGCTGCAATCCAGAGACACAATCGATGTGGAGAAAGAAAAGCAAATGATTGCCTGGAAGGTCTCTTTCTGGAAGGGTTTTTTGCACCACAGAATGGACAGAAATAGCTCAGGTCTCATGTCCTTCAACACACACTTTCAGGTGGGGAAGGAATTCCAGAAAACAAATCTGGAGAGCTCATGGTGGGCACATGGAGGGTGGGACAGTACTAAGAGGCCTCCTAGAAACAGAGACCAGACAGGAGTGAGGGAATAAAGGTGGGGATTTATTGGAAAGGCCTCCAAAGGTACCCCTGGGGAGCCAGAGGTGCTGCCCAGATGGGCCCCGAGATGGACCCTGAGAGGCCACGAGTTCTTCCCACTTTGATAGGTTTGGTTCATTTGCATCTCAGGGTTCATTCTCCAATTAAATCTGCAGTTAATGATGGAATTGCCCTCAGCTTGCCCCCCTCAGAGGCTCTTTGGTTGATGCTTTTTGGGCCCAGTTTGGGCTGGGTGTCCTTGGAGAGCAGCCCCGGAGAGGCTTTGTTGTGTGTGCCCAGCACAGAGAGCAGCACTGAACAGGGAACAGGAAACTCCAGAGTTACACACTGGGCACTGCAGGGTTTGGAAAATAGAAAAGTTCAAACCTAAGGCATCGCCTGGACACCATATGAAGCTGTACTTCTGTATAGGGCAATCTATTGGAGGGATCGATGATTTGTTCTTTTTTTTTCTGCTGAGCAAAATAATGACTTAAAGCCATTAAGTGATTTTTCTCTAGTTTCCTATTGACCAACATAATGTCCCATTCCTAGAACTGTCAGGTGAGATGAGCATTAAGCCTGGCATGAAGCTTTTTTTAGAGAGATGAAGATCCATCTGCCTGAAAAAGAGAGCAGGAGTGGCAAATAAAAACAGGCAGCACAGACTAACCCTCTGTGTTCCAAAACCCCACATTCCTGAAGTCTGGCATAAAAAGGTTTTGCCTTTTACTGTTCTCGTGCAGCGTTTTTCATCCTCAGCTTTAAAAATGTTGGGAAAAGTCCTGTTATCTACTTGAAGTCAGGAGTCTCAGTACAAAGACACCTGGTAAGAGCCACAGGGTGTGCTGTGCTCCAGAGGTTGCCCACTCTTGCTGAGATTTAGCTTTGGCATTCAGAGAGTGTCTGCAGTGAAAAGGCCTCATGAGTTTGGCTCAAGTTTTTGGGGGGATCCACTCGCACGCTGACATCTGGCAGGACCCTCATGAAGTTAAAGTATAACTCAAACAGAAAATATGTAGGTCAGAACAGGGGTTTCCAATTGTCTAACCCAGGAATTGTTATGCTAAGGGTACCTGGGAGCTGATTTTGGCTCCTGCTCTGGGCAGGGTGACGCACAGTGACAAAGCCTCTTGTGCTTCCCCAAGCAGAACACCACGTATAGCCTCAAAAAACACCTGTGTTAAATAACTACAGCAACTCCACACAGCCCAGCTGGCTTTTCCATCCTCTACACTGTTTATTTACTGGAGAAAGACTAATCCCTTTTACCTGCAAAGTAGGCAAAGCAAACTTACCATGAGGGCCCACATAATATACTGCTTTATTATCCTTCCATCCGTCCGCAATACTGAATTTCCATGATTCACTCACCCACTTGGGGAACACTTGAGCAGTCAAACAAAAACATACATTCCCGGGAGAAAAACCAAACCCACGTCCGGTGCAGGAGACAGAAGCATTCTAACACAAATACAAAATCCCACCAGAAATTTTATCTGAAGCAAGGCTGTGGATCACAAGCACAACGAGGAAGGGCAGAGATCAAACAGTATCGCCTCTTGTGGGTGTTTTCCCCTTTTTCTCACAATCCCCTGACAATAAGTCAATAAAAGGTTTTACCAAGACTGCAAAGGGAACCTGAAAGCCCAGCACTCTTGCTTTGAAAGTATATTCAGGCTACAGGCAGTTTCAAAAGTCCCTTCAGAGAGCCTGCCCTTTGCTAAAAAAGCCCTTGTGACCTTCCAGTCATCCCAGTGTAGCTGCAGCAGTTCATAGGAATGAGTAACAATGACCTTTGCTATTCAGTCATTGTTTGACAGGCTGTTCAAGTGACAGGGACCTCTCTCATAAATATTTCCTTGTGATGATGAACAATCTGGACACAGAACAGCCACCCAGCTTACCTCTATGGTTAGAAACAAAACTAGTCCAGGTGAGGAGGAAGAAATTCCCCTCACAAGTTTGTTCATCCTTATTTCCTTCTAGGAAGGTGATTTCCAGAATGACACTGCTCAAGCAGTAATTTCTTCTAATATCCTGAGAGCTACAGGTTTTAACACTTTCCTGCACGGATTTCTGGAAGGATACAGCTGCTGAGAAAAGTATCCAATCTCAACAATGGGGAAAAAACCCCATGCATGGAAGATCGTTTGCAATCCTCAATAAATGGGTGTAGCAAGCACACACCCTGAAAGCTTGAAATGTGCTGCTGTGTCTGGCCTATATCTGTCAAGCTTCAAGTCCCAAATACTTATCCTCACCCCAAATTTCTCTCTGCTAAATTTAAAAATCCTTCATGATTCCATTTCTGTGAGTTCTTGTAGCTCAAGTGCCCTTTTGGCTTCACTTGGATGAGGAAAATTGGAAATGCTTTCCCTGAAGCACCGTCAGAAAGCAGGTTAAAAGGTGTCACTATCTCCTACACACACCTGTGTGCTGGCCAGGGAACAACCTGAGTCTCCACAAGTGGGACAACAGGACTCACCACTCTCAGCTCCCAGTTATTTTCTGCTCAGGAACTTTGTGGGTTTCTCTGTATTTAATGACCCTCGGATTTTGTTTCAATGAGTTGGTCTGCTCTCCTCAGCTAAATACTGACGATGCATCAGGGAATAGTATCAGTGGCTCTCCTTTGATTTGCAGGGAGCTGGCTATTTTCATTCATTGTAGAATCATGGATTCATGGAAGGGCTTGGATTGGTAGGGACCTGAAAGATCATCCTGTTCCAAACCCCAGCCATGGGCAGGGACACCTTCTACAAGACCAAGTCACTCCAAGCCCCGTCCAGCCTGGCTTTGGACACTTCCAGGGATCCAGGGGCAGCCACAGCTGCCCTGGGCACTGTGCCAGAGCCTGCCCACCCTCACAGGGAACAATTCCTTCCCAATATCCCATCCATCCCTGCCCTCTGACAGCCGGAAACCATTCCCTGTGTCCTGTGCCTCCAGGCCCTTGTCCCCAGACCCTCTCCAGCTCTCCTGGAGCCCCTTCAGGCACTGGAAGGGGCTCTAAGTTCTTGCTGGAGCCTCCTCCAGGTGAACAGCCCCAGCTCACTCAGCCTTTCTTCATAGAAGTGCTCCAGCCCTCGATGGCCTCTCATTCTTTTATTGTGTGACACAGTGAACAGCTGAATTCTCAGCAATTTATCACTATTTTGTGCACCTCTAGCACATCCTTCACAAGTTATTCCCAGGAGGTCCGGTCTTATCTCACCCAACATGCCTTCTTGTGAAAGCAGCTGTGAACATTTACACCCCTTTGTTGCCAATTCAGCACAGGTTGCATGAAACCACAACCACTTAAACTCTCCAGGAAATGAAAATTTGGCAGGTGCAAAGGAACAGGGCTGAATGTGGAAATCTGGGAGAAGGCTTTGCTGCTGACAGCAGCACAGCTCCTGCTTTTATCTCACAGCAGGTAGAGGAAAGCACAGTGGAAAAATGCAAACTTGTCCTATGAGTCTTCTTTTGGATCTCCAGCAGTGGCCAGGTGTTTCAGACAATATATCTCTCTTCCAGGAAATTTGTGGCTGGTTTGGATGTTTCCCTTTAAAAGCCAAGGGCTGATACCTGCAAAAGTCAGGGAATGACCCTGAGAACCTCCCTGGTTTCCATCCCAGCCTCTGCAGTCCCTGCCTCCCCTCCTCTGCCTTGGCACTGCAGTGCCCACAGCAACCTCCCCACAGCTCTCAGCCCTTTTCCCTGCCCAGAGCAGCTCCGTTTCCCTGCTGTGCCCTGCTCCCTGCCCGTGCCTGGCTCCCAGCTCCTGAGGGTGCTGAGTTCTGCAGCTCTCAGCACAGAGGCTGCTTTTGTGTTCCACACGTGTTCACTGCCAAGACCTGTGAGCCATCCTGGCACTGCGCTCCCTAAAAATAGCCTTGCCCCACGGATAACCTGTCGTCTCTCAGAGTGGCAGGTCCTAAAGATAAACCCTCCTATGAACCCACACAAAAGAAGGCACAAAAACACTCCCTGGGTGCAGAGGAAAGCTCAGAAGGAACAGCCTAAGAGGGGTAATAAAGAACACAGGCTCGGTACAGCCACAGGCAGCCAGGAAAGCAGTGCCAAGGGGCCTGGGGAGCAAGCGTTGTGTATAACCTGCACACGGACGTAATACAACAACTGCTGAGCCACAGGGGTTTTTTTACAGTCAGCTCCAAGTTCTGTGTGTGAAGACACAACACTGCTGGCAAAAACAACCCAAAAGAACAGCAATCCATCTGAAAAAGCTGATAAAACACTCCTTCTTTACATAGGCATGCGTATTTTGGATACAAAACACTCCCATATAGCATTTTTGCCCTTCCACAACTTGCAATGTATCCATTTACTCTTTCACATTTTATTTTAATAACAGGGGAGTCAAGTGAGCTCGATTGACGGGCTGGTTCCCAGGGAAACATGAGCAACTTATTTCTCTTAAATAGCAGGCACAAATGTTTCCTGTGTTCAACTGCACAGCCTGCTGTGACATTCAGATCCCTAGGATATAATCCCAAAAGAACAGAATGTGTTTGCCTGGCTCTGAGGTGGGGAAGGAGAGAGGTAGCAGCACACTGCAGCTGGTGATGGGCACTAGCAGGGATCTGGCACCCAAATAATTTTTGAGGAACTGTTTCCCTTACCCAGTGTTGCTGGGAGAGAAATGGAAAAAGGGAATTGGTAATAGCAAGGCTTTAAAATCTCAGTCAGAATGCCAGGCTGGCTGCCCAGTGTTGCTGGGACACATTAGGAGAATAAAAAGAGCCACAGTGCTCAGGCTCCATCCAGCTTGGGAAGCTGCTTTGGCTGGTGCAGATGAAGGTAGGAAGGGACTTGGAAAAGAAAATGTAAGACAAAGTTGAGCATCCTCATAAGGTGCTCTCTGGTAGCATTTGGGGCACCTCAAACCTGGGATTTCCTACATAAAGGACACTTTATTGCCCCATGTGCCCAGGGATGCTGTTCCCAACTCTGATCACAGGGCACAAGGTGCAGTGGCTTTGGTGGCCAAGCTCATTTTCCTCCCTGCTGCTTCAGGTTAAAGCAATGAAAAAAAAAACTAGTGGCCACAAAATACATCTCCCCAAAGCTCTCCTTGCCTTCTTTATATTCAGCTCAAGGGATGTCCTGAGCCTGATGAGTTTTATCTACTTAGTAAATCCCAGAAGATATCTCTCAATAAATTCCATCCTCTCTCACTTGCCCATTTACCTCCTGAACCTTCTTGTACCCACAATAAACATCTTCAGAAAGATGTTTACAGCCCAGCTACCCATGGCATGAGCACCCACCTTCATGGAGGTATCCCACTAATTTCATTTCCTGTAGCACCAAGACACTGGCTGGCTGTTCCCTCACTCCTCTGTCCCTTGAACACAGGATTTTCCAGACATCCTTTGTGTGCTCCTTCAGTTCTTCTTTTACTTATCTCATCTGAGCCAAAATTTAAGTGAGCAGGTGATAATCTGGCCTTGGAACAACTTTTTCCCCCCTCCTTGCACAATTTCCTTTTTTGTTGAAAAAAAAAAAAAGAAACCTTTTTTTTTCTCTGTTTCTTCAGGATTCAGAAGAAAAGAAAAAAGAAAAAACCAAACCCATAATGAAATACAGGTTTTACTTGCCAAACTTTCCAGGTGCCCAAAGTCCTGTTACTGGGACACTGAACAAACAGCCTTCAAACTCGATCCCTGCCTTTGTTCTGCCAGCTGGAAACACAGGTCACTCTGCACCCAGACACCACCTCAGAGCAGAGATATTCCACTGAGAAAAACTCTCCTTTCATCAGGCACAGGACACCAAAAGGGAACCTGGATTTTTTTTTTCTACTGAGTTGCTGGAGTAGTTTGTTCACCAAGGAATATTTTCTGTGAGGTCTCTGTCCACAGCAAGTGACTCAGCTCAACAAACAGCATCAGTGATTCACTGCTGTGGAGTGTGCCAGCACTGGCTGGAGACCTGTGTGGTGCTGAGTCTCCTCCTCAGCAGGAAAGAGCCCTAATAAATGACATCAGCAGCGTGATTCAGTCAGCAGGACCACGGCTGCAAGGCTCCCACTCAGGCACTCGCTCCAGATTCCTCTTCCCCAGGCAGCTTTTTCTCTCCTGTGCCCCTCAGCTGCCGGCTCCCCATGCAAGGACTGGCTCTTGCTGCACCACGGAGTGGCCTCCAAGCTGGGCTGGAATGCAAACCCCAAAGTGGCTGGAAGAGGGAAGATTTAGATGGGATATAGGGAAGGAATTCCTCCCTGTGAGGGCGGTGAGGCCCTGGCACAGGGTGCCCAGAGAAGCTGTGGCTGCCCCTGGATCCCTGGAAATGTCCAAGGCCAGGTTGGATGGGGCTTGGAGCAGCCTGGGATGGTGGGAGGTGTCCCTGCCCATGGCAGGGGATTGGAACAAGATGATCTTTAAGGTCTTTTCCAACCCAAACCATTCCATGATTCTACAATTCCATGACTGCATGGGGAATTCACTCAAACAACAGAATGCAAAGCATTTTCCTGAACTTTTCACGAATACACAGTTGAAAAATGAAGTTACCAAAAGGAAACGGAGTGGACCGACCACCAAAGGTAACAGACAATCCTCCATGGAATTACTTGCTCACAGATGCACATTCCCCAGTCCACCTCCAGCTGAGAACATCTTATGAGGTCATTGAAACAAATCAAAATATGAGACGAGGCAGATTTTAAGTGCGGTCTAAGAAATCGTGAGAGTGCATTAAAAGTCATTCCTTTTGCCTGTGTTCAGGACAAACACCCAAATACCCAGCGGCTCTCCACGTCCTGATGTTTCAGATTTGTCTGAACCTTGCAGATATTTTCCACAGAAGCAGAAAAAAAGTTGTCTCAAATAAAATAACCACAATCTTACGCAACTTAACTCTTCAAAACTAAGAATGCCTGATGGATGAAACAAGCACCTTACGCCCAATTTTATTCCTAAATGTGAAGGGCATTTCACATTTCTTTGCTATTGCCCCTGTACACCTGCTACCAAGACATTGTACAAACCACAGAGCAGACCCAAAATGACCAAACACTTAATTTCTGGACTATTTTTTTTTTCCTTTTCCTATCCAGATAATGAAATTAATCACATCAGAGCCCATCTCACAAGTAAATCCCAGCCTGAGGACCAGAAGACCATAGCCCATCACAATCCTACCCAAACACCATCAGGTTTTCTTATCTCCCAGCATCTGTTTTCTGCCACTCAGATACATCAGTGTTTATGCAGTTGCACAAGGCACTGTTACACACAGAAGGAAAATGCTATAAAAAAATCAAAAACCAGGCACTGCTTTAAACTCTTTTCAGCTCGAAGACCCCTAAAAGCCAGCAGAGAATCAGCTCCCACTTGGGCACAGCTCAACCTACAGCCCTCGGCCCTGCTCATCTTTGTTACCTTGCGCTGAATCTTGCTGGCGGTGGAGGTGGCTCAAGGCAGGTCCCTTTAAATCCTTTGTTGTGTTTGCACAAGTGGAAAACAGCTCCTATAAAAAAAAAAAAAATCCCCTGCGTGTGCCAAGCCCGTGTGTAGAGATTATGAATCACTAAATGGCAGCCACGTGTCAGCAAAAGTAGCAGGAAGTGTCTTGCCTTTGACCTTTATTTATTTGTAGCATATAGTTGTAGAGATCTAATCATCCCTGCTAGCCGAGGAACATCGGCTCTATTGCCTGCACAGTGTGTTTGGGCCATTAAAATAAAATTAAAAGAAGAATATTCAGCTTATCTGGCTATTAGTTTTCAGTCTGGAGAGACTCAGAGAGCAGCCTTTCATTCTGTTGCTATTGTGTGTTTGGGAGGCAGAGAATTCCACTGGAGATTCTCTGGAACTGTAAGGGAGTGGAGTGACTTGAAATCAAGGTGTGCCTGGTGGCCCATCCTTTGGCCCACCTCTCTCATTCCAACACACCTCCTTGTTCCACAGAACTGAGCTGTGAGGTTGGGAAGCAGCAACGTGCTGAGCCCTCTCCTTGTTGCACTCAGGGAATTTGATACATGTCCTTGTTTTTTACTAAATCCCACACTATTTTTCACTAAATCTCACACATCAGAGAGCATTACTGAATTCAGACAAAGCACCTCTGGGCTGCAGTCCAAGGGAGAACCTGGAGATCTTCTTGAACTATGCAGCTTTGTTAAGTGCTGTGCCTGGTTCTTCCTCAGGTGCAGAAGAGAATTTTGGCACCTTTTCACATTAAGGGCAACCAGGGTGCTTTTCCCACAGGAGAAGGTGGTGCAGTGGGGTCCTGAAGCATGAAGATTCATCCTTTGGGATTCCCAGGCATTTATCCAGACCAGTCACTGAGGTGACTCATCAAGGAGATCACAGAATCATATATTCTTGCAATCACAGAATGGTTGGGTTGGAAGGGACCTTAAAGACCACCTAGTTCCAACCCCCTGCCATGGGCAGGGACATCTTCCACTATCCCAAGCTGCTCCAAGCCCTGTCCAGCCTGGTCTTGGACACTTCCAGGGATCCAGGGGCAGCCACAATAATCCATAATACTGCCATCCATCCATAATCATGCTTTCCATCACCCTGTGCTGACTGCCCTGTGCCCACCACACTGCACGTGGAAATTCAAACCTGCCAGGAGAAGAGAGCACCAGTGTCTGCTGCTCCATGGTCTTTCTCTGCCTTCCAGTGGGATCCTCTCCACGAACCCCCAGACAGAGACAAGCCAGGGTCCTTCACCTGTTGTTTTGGTTTGGTTTGGTTTTGTTGTTTTGTTGTTGTTTTTTTTTTTTAATTAAGGCTCTTCTAATAAGATAGAAGTCTCTATTCTGCTTTCAACATAGGTCAGGGGTGCAAGAACAGCCTGTGGCCTTCCTTCCACCATTTGATCTCCCTGCCTGGTCAAACCAACTCAGCAAGAAACTGAGTGCTTGGTGGTCAAAATGCCAAGGACACCAAGGTCAGCTGGTGGCCACTCCCAGAGGTGGCACATAGCAGCAGGATCAGGCCTTTAATCATAATGTCCTTCATGGAGTCCCATCATCCCCCTCAAATTCCTTTTGTGGCTCTTTTTTACACTCCTCCTCCCCCTGCTTTTTCTGGTTTAAAATTGAGCTGATCCCCATGTTCTGTCCACCCCACCCGAGGGCTTCAGCGGTGACTCCACAGCCACATTCTTGGAAAGGGTGCACACACCCTGATGTTGGGGTTGCTGCAGCAACCTCCCCTGACACCATCACCTTCCCCACGTCCACCTCTGTCACACAGGAGGTTGTGAAAGCCTCTTTGGCACTGCAGCTGCATATTTGGATGGCTGGGGAGGAGCCATTCTAAACCAGGAGTGCCAGGAGATGTGTTGTGTCTTCAGAAGAGCAGTGGCTTGGCAGCATCTGTATTTCTCCAAGGATCCCCCTGGCTGGCAGCAGGGAGCTTGCTGCTCCATTACAAAGTCCATCTTTCCTGAAGGATGAAGGTGGGACAAGAGGTGTCATTCAGCTCAAACTCTCCCAGGAGTTGAGGACTCCATCCTCAAATGAGGCTGGCATCCCTGTAGGACGTGATTCCTGGAGGTTACTCCAGACATCCTGTGTAGGTGTGGACCAACACATGACTCTTGGTTTTGGTGGTGACTGTGGCCATTTTACAGCCCAGGCAGGGTCTGGAAGCCAGAGCTCACAGGTTTTATCAGATGCCAGAAAACATCTCATTTCTGTGCTGATGCATTTTGTCCACCTGAGATGTTTCTAGGACAAGGGACATCGCCAGCTCACACCTTGTCATCAGGAGTGTCCAAATCTTCATCGCCCTTCCTAAACCCCACCCTTGCAGTTGCTCAATTAGTGGAGAAACCCAGATGTTATCAAGTCACATACACACCAACATCCATTGAATTTTCCAGCCTTCATCTGAAGGGCTGGTTTATGATTTCCAAACATGTGAGCAGGTTGCTCCTGGAGCCTCCCTGTGATCCTTCAAGAAGCACATCAATTTTAAAGCAGGAATGTTTGTTGTTTCCACATTGTAGGCCTCTTGACAGCCCAGTCAAAAGTGCTACATTAACATGAAAAATTAACTTCTCCTCCTTTTATAAAGCAGCCAAATCTCAGAGGCTTTTGGAGGCCAATGCAGGATCAGGAGAGCAGCTTCATGGGCTCTGCTCCACAGAGCAACATCCAGAGAGGAAAGCGAAGGGACCCAGCCTGACTGAGGGCTGGGGAGAGCTACTACAGACCGCAAAGAGGAGGCAAAAGGGAGATAACCCTGAAAATTCCTTTTTCCATCCACGTGGGCCTTCCTTGGCCCCTTCAATCTCACCATCCAGGGACAAAAAAAGAAGTGGAGAGAAACCAAGTAGTTCAATATGCAAGAAAGCTGATAATGCCTAATGATTCCACGTGGATTTGTGCCTTGTGATCCCAAGTGATCTGGTGCAAGTCAACCACCAGCTTGTAAAACCTTTATATTTGTGACTCTTGCCATGAAATCTGGTGGAAGTTGGACAAATGCTTCAAGGGAAGGTAAAGAACAAAGGCCACAGATGAAGCCAGGCCTCTTCCATACTTGTGCAAAGTGTGCTCACGGAAGTTATGTTTCCTTATGAGACCAAGATAAAGCCATGTTCATGGCAGAAATCCATGGAAACAAGCTCAGTGGGGACAGGGGAGCCAGGGCAGGGAGCCAGAGCCTTTATCCAAGAGTGACAGGTTATTCAGGTCTGGGATGAGGTTACACCCAAGGGATGAGATGGACAATGTGATGCTGTCACATTTCTGAAAACCACACAGAGCCGGTCAGGGAATTTTCCAGGCAAACTTTTTTTTTTTCCCCATCAGAATGTGCAGATTTGTGGAACACTGGATATTTCACAGAGAAAACGTTGCATTTTTGGAACTTCTATTGCAGCACTGCCAGGGAGATGTTTCCACAGGACAAATTCCCATCAGGAGCCTGACTGCCAGTCCATGGGATGGTGTGAGGAGCTCCTCACAAACCAACTCGTCCATACTCCCAGGGAGCCAAACTTGTTGACTTGCAGTCAGGATCCCAGGCTGATGACTTGATGAGATCAAAACTTCTCCAAAAGTCTCTCCTGCATCTCCTGGTCAAATATTGGGATCATCTTGGCAGTTCATGGCCCTGGAGCACCTACAAATCCATCCCAGCTCACATTATCCCGAAGCTGTTGGAGTGTCCTGTAGGGAGCTTTACTGCCCCATCACCCAGGTAACCCAATGACCAAAACAGACCCAAATCTGTTCGTGTTGATTGAAATCACTGCTCCTTCTTTTACCCCCAAAAATTCCTGCCCTGTCACAGTTCCCACTGCTCCCATGACAAGACAGCACACAGAAACCCCCAAACCAGGCCAGGCCAGTCCATTGCCCTGCTCCAGCCTCTCTTTGCGAACAAGGTCCTTACAGCCACCTGTCCATATGTCCAGTCACATTTCCTGCCTGTAACTACTTTCTCCAGGGCTTAGACCTTCCCATTTCACTGTGTGAAACAAGGCCATGGACTTTTTCCACTACAAAAGGTCAAGCAGGTCCTTCACACCCTTTGAACCAGCTACAAATGTTCTAATTAACCAGGACTATGATCACACTGCCAGAGTCACCCTCCCCAGGATGCAGTTACTGGTCTCCAGGTTAAATGCTGTGGGCTCTTTTCTGTACTGTTTGCCTGGAATAGATTAACCATGTCCAGTCTGAACTGGGATTGCTGCGTGTCTCTTCTGGGTCACCTGCTCCTTTTGGGCACAAAATGAAATTATCGTTATTTCTTCAGCTCAAAGACCTTGTGAGGGCTGTCCTCAACTCCCCCAGAGTGGTGTCCACGGTATGTGCAGAGTGTCCTTGGACACAACCTTGGGCATATGGACATGGCAGATGGTGCAGGACGTGCTGGGGCAGTGCTGGAGAGCCCGGGAGGTTGGCAAGAACCAGACTTGAACTCGAATGCTTTAAGCCAAGATGCCCTAATGAGGAAGGGATGGAATGAAGCCACAGGCTGTGTGCAGCCCCACAGGTTTCTCAGCCCCAGCATGAGCCCAGAGCTGACACAAACGGGCCAGGACACATGCCCATGATCAGGGATTGTGTCAGTGCCCATTACAAGCTGCAGCTCACAGCTGTCCCCATGCTCAGTGGGTTGTT
Organism: Rhipidura dahli; assembly: GCA_013399225.1. Lineage (NCBI taxonomy): Eukaryota > Metazoa > Chordata > Aves > Passeriformes > Rhipiduridae > Rhipidura > Rhipidura dahli. The sequence goes on from VXAC01005959.1 coordinate 422,665, forward strand.
GGTCTCAACCCAAGGACCAGTTCCTACACCCAGGAGAGATCCAGTAGCTACATCCACAGCTGGGAGATCAACCCCCACCCGGCCTGGCTGTCCCAGAGGTCCTGGCAATGCACTTGTGGGGCACAGATGTGCTCTGCAGGGCACCCACACACCTTTCCTTGTGCTGTCACCAGGGAGCATCACTGTGGAATCACAGAATCGTTTAGGTTGGAAAATCCTTTTAAGGTCGAGTCCAACTCTTAACCCAGCACTGCCAGGGCCAGTACTAATCCACGTCCCCACGTACCACACCCACATGTTTTTGAACCCTCCCAAGGACTCCAGCATTTTGCTGGGCAGCCTGTTTCAGTGCTTGATCACACTTTCATTGGAGAAATTTTCACTAAGATCCAGAGAGATTTGCCCTTCTGGAAGCCAAACCTTTCCCTCCCACAGTTGCCTTCTGACCCCAAATCCCACATTTACCTTTCTCTTCAAGCTGGCAAGCCTGTGTTACTCAAAGTCAGACTATTGAAACCCCAGCTGCAGTTTTGGTCTTGCTGTTTTGTTGAGGAGACAGTTTCAGCATGTACAGCACTTCCTCTTCTGGGACATTTGAGGACTGAGGTTGTGACCTTTGGCTGCTGTTTGGGTTCAGCAGCAGAGGCAGAAGTCCCAGGGGTGAGTGGGTTGAAAGAGAAAAGTCCTCTTCCTCCCCCTCCATCTCCTTAGGGACAAACTCAGACCAAAGCACGCAGCCAGCCGGAGGTGGGACATACACCTGGGACACTGCAGAGACCTTCTCCACACAGACCACAGCTGGGGCAGGGAATTGATTCTTCAGAGTCTCAAGCACAGGGGTAAATCTCAGCCCATCCTCTGAGTCTGGGCAACATTTAGATTCCATTCCCAACTTTCATTCGGACAGAAGTGTGGAACCATCCCTGGAAGTGTTCAAAGCCAGGTTGGATGAGGCTTGGAGCAACCTGGTCTAGCAGAAGGTGTCCCTGCCTTGGCAGAAGGATGGAACTGGATGGTCTTTAAGGTTCCTTCCAACCCAAACCATTTTAGGATTCTATGAATCTATCAAAGCAAGGGAAATTCATCCCAATGGAAAGTCTTTGCTTGTAAATATTAAATAGTACTTGCCACAAAGTACCCTTTTTACTCGAGTTTTTTGTGTATATTCATCTGTTGCTGAAGCCTTTCTGCTGCCATATAAAGTAGGAGTTGTTCGGCTTTACAGCACAATAGAATAAGCCCAAAGGAAAAGACTGAGGAGGTCAGGAGCCCCATGCTTGGAGTGACTTTGTCTCATTAAATCAATAGCTGAGGAGGCTGAATGCTCCCCAGGATCTTCTGGGTCAGAAGAACCAGGATGCCCAACATGACAGACCCATCCCTCTCCTATGGCAGAGCCCAGACAAGGGAGCAGGCCCATAATGTGAGGCTGTCTCCAGGAGGATTTTCCTGGCAGGTATCACGGAAGAAGATTATGTCCCTTTGCCCAGAAACATTTACAAAGCTGCTGATGAAAATGGAAGTGACTGCAGAAGGTCAAATTGTGCCATCTGCCTTGGCAGGGCCTGGCAGGACTCGGGGTGCTGCAGTCTGGCTTCTGGCTAAGGCGTGAAAACAAATCCTTCTTGTGGCTTTTGAAAGAAAACAAGAGGAAATCACCATCTTGAGAGGCATGACCATCCTTCAGCTCCACCTCAGTTCAGCCAAATTTGGGAGGAATCAAGATTTTTGCAACCCCGAGCACACACCCTTTCACACACCAAATTCTGTATCATCCAAAGGGTCTGGGTCTCCCTTAGGCACCAGAGCAGAGCAGATTTTGAGCACTGTAGCAAAGGTGAGAACTGCAAACCACAACAGCCTTTGGACCACAATTTGAGAGCAATTCAGAGTCCCTCCTGCCCTGCACAAACTTCTCTTGTTAATCTGGTGACTTGGTTTGATACCCGATACTAAAATGTGGCCTCAGAAAAGAAGTGGATTTTTTTCAGACATTCAGCTTAAGATGTCCTGCCTGAGCATGGACTGAGCAGCACACCTAAACTGGGGTGGGCTGGAGGGATGGTTTAACTTGTTATAAGAAAATTCATGAAACCAATCTCAGGTTCCCCTTAGTGACACTTGGCAGGACATGTTGTACATGCTGAAGGGAAGAAAAGCCAATGTCTGATCAAAATGCTGAATCCTGAACTCCTGAGTCCTCAGTTCATGATGTCCACATCCTGATACAGCAGATCCAGAGTGTTTTATGCTGCCAGGTGAAATGGGTCTGGAACACAGAGAAACCCACAGCTCTCCACACTGGGTCACCTCTCCTTCTACAAAGGTTTCTGATGTCTCAACTTTAAAATCTGTGATGTGTGGTAATATATTATAGGTAAATACACCATTTTCTGCAGTGTACAGCTATTCAGAATTTCCATCTTTTATGGAAATGGCCTGTGAACCTCACGCCTCTGAATCCCAATAAGGTGCTTTGGTTCCTAACAGGCTGCTGGATTTGCAGCTCCCACACCAGCCCTGCCCCAAAGGTCATTGGGTTGGGAACTTGCAGGCGTTTCTGATCTGAGCAGCACAGAGAGCTCTCAAGAGTTTTGCATAGAAATGCTTCCTTTTAGCTCTTGGGAAACATGAAGAAAAACTGCTGAATCAAAATGGTTTTTTGTCAGTCTAAGGGAGAGAAGGACCTGAAGCTGGGGTGTCCCAGTGGAGTAGTTGGGATGTAAGAAATGCCACCTTCAACTCTGCTCAGCTGTGGCTTCACTGATGATGCCCAGAGGCATCGGAGAGATTCAGGCTCCCAAAGGGATGATGGACATCAGGACTGTGAAAAATTCTTCCTGCCCACCATATTTCACCTCCAGCTGCAAATCTGCATGGCTGCCAGAGGGTAACTAAACAGCCTCGTGTCTCAACTTGAGGACTAAGTCCTCTGTCATTTTTGGCTCTGAACAGGGCAGGGAGTTGTCAGCAAGGTGCACATTTTGTCTTGTCCCAGGCTTGCTGGAAATGCCATCCTTGGCCCCGTGGAGAGAAGCCAGAAGGGGAAGCTGATGTGAATCTGCAGCTGCAGCAAAGCCGAGAATGGGAGCTGTCAAAACAAGCAAGTGCCAGCATCGTGACTTTCCCCTTCCCTTGTGATCCGTGGGAAATGGGAGCACCAGGCTCTGCATGGGGAAGCTCAGCAGCCTGGAGCTTCCCAGGCACAGGACCCTCTTTCTTTGCTCAAAAGGTCACCCCCTGCCAACATGCTGTGTCTCTAAATGTCACCGAGTCAGACTATGCTAGCAAGGACCACGGGCAGCACCCAGCACAGGGCAGGGCCCAGCGTGCTTTGGTCTCCTCCTGAAGTTGGGGTGGTGATTTCCATCCCTGCTAATCCTTCTGTATTCACCCCGAGAGGCCAGTTTTACAAGGAAATCAAAACCTCCCTCAAGCCCCTGTTCTTCTTGACCATAGAACAGGTCCTGTTTCAGGACACATGGAGCCAGAGGTCACCAAACCAGCACCCCTGATGATGGCATTGTGCAAACACCAACGTGCCTGGAATCTGAGGCTTCCCAGCATGGAGTCTTTGCAGAAAAGCCTGCCAAAAGTATTGCTGCTTCCTCTTTCCCCACCCACAAAATCACTACATGGATGGTGTTGATGTTTAAGCATTTTTCAGGTGGATCAACTCCCATAATTGCATCTCTGTACAGTCAATAAACAGAGAGGAGATGGCATGGATAAAAATGGGGATGGGCACTGGGAAGGGGGAGCATAGTTATGTTTTGCTAGTGCTGAGGAATGTTATTCAAATCCAAAACACAGCACTGCACGGTTATTAAGAAGGAAATTAATCAAGACATGAGGCACTCAGGCTAAGCAGACACAAGGGCAGGGAAGTGCCTTCAGGTCTCAGAGGTGCTGCGTGATCTGATCAATGCTGCTGGTCCACAGAAGGCTGTGGAAGAAGGTAAAAAGGTTCCTCTGGTGTGCCTTGGCTATAAAACAAATGTGTGCTCAAAACAGCAAATGGAGAAAGATGTAGAATTAGCAAAGCTTAGTCTAAGCCTTGCATAGAGATTATTTGAGATTAGTCCTATGAATTGGGATCAGGAAAATGATGCAATGTTCCTCACAGCCATCCTTGTTGCAGGTGACCAAACTCCAGCAGAGGTGCAGTTACACTGGAATGGCTCCCATTGAAACCAGAGTCCCACAGTAAGGGATCCACAGCTGATCTGCAGGTGCAGCTTAAACGAGCACCTTGACTTGGTATTAGGAAGTTTGGAGAGCATGGGGAGCATGGAATTTAGGACAAGCTAAGGACAAGCAGGGATGGCACAAACAGTTTTCAAGCCATTTTATGTATGGTCGCTGTGGAGGTGACTGAAACCCCTACCTGTGCAAAGCTTTTGGGTAGTAATTAATCTTAACATTATATCCACCAGAAGTCAGGAGAAAATCCCACAGCATTCCACCAAAACTCCTGCAGCATCCTCACAAGTCCTGGGACCTAAAAAATAAATGGGGGGTGGCCTGATGTGCCACCAGATAGACAGGCACAAAAATGTGGGACCAGCAGAACGGCCCTCAGGTTCCATTCACCCCAGGGACTCCTCTTTGGCCACAGCCAGAAATGGGTATCTACAGAACAGTGTCACAATACAGCAAAAAAATTTGAGATACTTCCCCAAAATACCCAGACAGCTTCCAACAATTTGTGGGTTCCTGTGCCATAGAGATCGATTCCATATTCAATTACCCACAATGATTTTTTTTCTTCCGTCACTTTATCTCGTTGCTTTGTGAACCCCCATTGATTTTCAACATCCACAACATCCTGTTGCAAGGAGTTCCACAGCTTAATCACACACTGGGGGAAGAGCCACCTCCTGTTGTTTGTTTTGGATTTACAATTTCTGGTTTCATCTGATGTCCTGTAACTCTTGCAGAGACAGAGGTGGGGAACATACTCTTCCTGCCCACCCTTCCCACACCACCCAGTGGTTTACAGTCCTCTGTCACAACCCTTCTGATACATCTCCCTCCCAGCCTGATGAGCTTTGAGCATCTTGGTGTCCTGAGTCTTTTCCAGCTTCCCTTTGTGATCTCCTGCCTTTTGAGGCCTGGGAAGCATCTTTCAGATGTTCCCTCAAAGGAGCCATGGTCAGCTGAAGCCTCTTCCCATGAGGGTCTGTTTATCTTATGTGGGCTTAAAACAAAGGGGCTGCCAAACATTGGAGCATGGAATTGTAGAATCATGGAACGGTTTGTGTTGGAAGGGACCTTAAAAAACACCCATTCCCACCCCTTGCCATGGGCAGGGACCCCTTTCACTATCCCAGGTTGCTCCAAGCCCTGTCCAGCCTGGCCTTGGACACTTTCAGGCATCCAGGGGCAGCCACAGCTTCTCTGGGCACCCTGTGCCAGGGCCTCCCCACCCTCACAGGGAACAATTTTTTCCTAATATCTGATCTAAACCAGTTTAAAACCTCTCCCCCTTTCCTATCAGGATCTACCTGTGTTAAAAGTCCCTCTCCCTCTTTTACATAATCACCCTTTAGGCACTTGGAAGGTGCTGGAAGGTCTCCCCAGAGTTTTGTCTTCTCCAGGCTGAACAACCCCAGCTCTCCCAGTCTGGAACGTGGAAGCCCATCAGGCCAAAGCAGCTCTACCAGCTCTGGTGACACATTTCTTCTTGCTCCCATCAGGCATTTGGAGTCACCCAAAGCATTTGTAAATGGTCCTGGAAAGCTGCATTTTTCAAAGCCTCTCCAGCCCCCACGCTGCCGAGGAAGCGACGTCTCCACGGCACAGAGCAGGACAGGGCAGATCCCACACTGGGCAAACACTCGTGTCTGTCTGATGTTTGCAAAGCCAGCAGGGACAGGAAACGGCCCCAGAGGGACTGGTTGGTTTTACAAACATGGACACACCAGGAACCTCCAACAGCCAAGGCAGGAGGCACCTTGATCCCAGTCCACAGCCTGGGAAGGTGGGAGGTGTAGGAGAGCTTGTTGAGTTTCTTCTGCCCCTGATCACAGAAATCACAAACTTGCAGAGATCATTTCACCCCTCGCCCTGCTTCTCTGTTGCAGTCAGAGAATCTAGAGAGGTATTCACAGCACAGAACTGCAGGGTGTTCAGGGGTGCACAAACACAACCAGCCCTTTCCATGAACTCAGAAAAGCCTTTAAGAGGCTCAAACTGAACTACAAAATCACCAGCAGATCCTGTCTGGGACCAGCTGGTGCTGGCTGGCAAAACCAGCCTGCCTGCCATGCAAACATCCGTCTGTCCCCCAGCACCTTTGTGTCCTTTTGGGCAGAGTCCCACAGCTTTGCCTGTCAGGAGCTGGACTTCATTGATCCTTGTGGGTCCCTTCCAACCTGGAATATTCTATGATTCTCTGTTCTATGATTTTCCTGCCTGGGACACCCCAGGAAATGAGACTCATTGCTGTTGATATCACAATTCCACCAAAAGAGATGTCTGGATTAAAATCACTTTGTCACTCAAATTCCTGTTCATTCAAAACCCCACAACTCGAGTACATATGGTCAGAGACCATCATCAGACACCAATCTGAATAGAAACCAGTCATAAAGAAGTAAAAGAGACAATGCTGGGTCTTCCCAAACCTTCCATTTTGTTGCCATCCCAGTGCTGTGGTGCTTTACGAAGATACTTAAGGAGAATAAGGATGTTTAAAATAAATTCTCCCCTCCTGAGCTGCAAGAAAGCTGCAGACACCATGGGCTGAACAGAAACGGGGATCAACCATTCCATAGGGAAAGGCAGGGACCAGCCACAGAAATTCCACATAGTGAGGAAGGTTCCAGATGCCCAGGGCTGTGGGTGAGACCCATCACTGTGCAGAGGGCTGGGATGGACACAGCACAGCAAACACCATCAGGGTTTGGGCACAGCAGGATTTCGGGGGCTGGGATAAGACCTGTGTAAGCAGGAGGAGACAAATCCACTGTGTCAGCAGACCGAGAGGTGTCCTCAGGCTTCAAGAAAGCACGGAAGGAACAAATTAACTATGCTGGGCACAACCCAAAATCCATGAGGTCTCGTCAGACACAGGCCAAGTGAAGACATGATCTGGGTCTTGGCACGGTGTGTGCACAGAAGTGGCAATCAGGGAGGAAATCTGAGCTGAGGGAGAGTTGTTTCAGATGGGAAAGATTAAAATGTGTTTGGGCTGTGAGGAGCAGAACCAGAAGCCAGGAGAAGGGTAAGCAAAAAGAGAGCCAAAGCAAAAGGGAGCATCAGGTGACGGAGCGAGGAGGATGGTGGGGACAGTTCTGGGGCAGGAAGGGGCTGCTGGAGGGAAAGGAAGAAATGTGCTTGTTCGCCAAAGTCTCCTTGGAACAGAAAGCTCCTGTTGAGAGCCAAGACGGGGGGAGGATGAATGAGGAAATCAGCTCCATCACGAGATATCCCGCAGCAGGAGAGCAGAGGAGGGGAAGTGGAGGCTGGAAGGTGGCCAGGGCTGGTGGGATGGCCTGGGGGACCTGCAGAGAGCCAGGCATGGAGAAGTTATTTTGTCCCTTTTCAGCAATGGCCTCAGCCTATGGCAACCTCCAGCTGAGGGACAATATCCTTCAGGTTATGCACTCTATTCACAGGCTGCAGTACAAGTCCTACCCAGAGACCTGCAATAACTGAGGGGTGGAGGCTCATTCCATTCCCTGACAGCATCGTGGCTTTCAAGCAATAACCCAGGAGGCAGAGTTTGCATCGGCCTGGGTGTGAAGGCAGGTTGTGACTACAAGCAGATGAAAATCGGAGCTTAAAAAACTGGCATTTCAGCTCTGAGCTGGTGGAAGTGTCACCTTGGTGCTCCTGACTCCAGAGGAGACTCGTGGCCCTGCCTAGACAACCACCCAACTCTCACACCTTTCCTCTTCTCCCTTCCCAGATATCCAGACACCTCTTCACCTCCTCTGACATGTGATAAGAAAAGCACCCATCCATCAGCCACCAGGGCGTACGAAGCCTCGCTCAGATCAGAAAATGTGGTACCTGGGCAGGTCACACACCCAAAGCCAGAATCCAGCCCATCCTGATGAGGTTCCCGATGCACGGAGTTGCCCCAGGAAGACACTGTCCCCAAGGGCAGTGCTGTCTAGGGCATGGCCACCCTCTAGTGGCCACCAGACCTTCACAGAGACATCTCCGACATCAACACCCATGGCTTATTCCTCCGTGGCAAGGGGTTGACTCGGGAGCACAAGGAAACCTTTGTGGAAAATCTCGCTCCCTCCTGCCAACCATTTGCAGCAGCTCAGTGCAAGAGTTCACCGACTGTGTGTGCAAAATGTAGGAGAAAACTATAAAATGAAGGTCCAGCAGAACATCTGCCCTGGTCAGCACCTGGCACCAGCATCACAAAGAGACCAGGTGGAGAGCAAATGCTTTTAGTAGGGAAAAAACTCACAAGGTTTGTTTCTGGGTGCACTTCCTTTTTTGCTGTTTGGGGGGGGTAGGGTTATTGAATATTCTGATCCTCAAATATTTTTGTGGAATCCATCTGTGGATCTGTGGAATCCAGTGACATCTCTCTGTTGAGTGCCTCATCCCTGGAAGTGTTCAAGGCCAGGTTGGACAGGCTTAGAGTAACCTCTTCTAGAGGAAGGTGTGCCTGCCCATATGACTTGATGGTCTTTAAGGTCCTTTCCAACCCAAAAAATTCCATGGTTTTTGCCTGTTCTCCTGGAGAACTCCATGTAGATCAACCCATCTATACCTCTGCAGTCACCTGTCAAATTAGGTGGGCATGAACACCCAGGGGAGAGTTTGCTGGGCTGGAAGGCACAATGCAGCTCCTCAGGGATGAGCTCTCGTGTCCTGCACTCCCTCAGGACAATAAAACATTACACCACTGTGAACAGCACTCCTCTCCCCAGGATCTGTGAGGGCAATGTGGGCACGCCATGGAACCAGGGCTTGGTTTCCATTTAATTTTAGCATCCACTTTGCAGCTTCCCCCCATGATGTGTGGTTGGCCCCTGGGACAACGTGAAGGTTGCCCAGTGGGGTGCTGGGTTGGGACCAAAACTAAAGCTGTACCAAATCAACCAGGGAAAGCAATGTAAATGTTTTCAGACAAAATACCCTGCGGTGCTGCTGGAAAACAAACACACGGTGCTCCTGTGCGAGCAGGCAAAGGACAGCAGGAATCAAACTGGAAGGCAAAAGGGAAGTCAGCAGCCCAGGGGTGACAAGGAACTCGGGTGTCTTGCATCACTCAGGATCAAGTGGAACCCCGTGGGGTTGATCCCTCCCTCACCAGCAGCATCAGCAGCCAAGAGTCACTGCAGACAGCGAGGAGAGGCTCTGGAGGGAACCCCACTCCAAACAGTGACAGAGGAGGAGGAGTGACCCAGGGCAGTGTGGACAATGACATCCCCAAAGGATTTCCTACTGAGAAGAGCACTTCCAAGCCAGGTGAATGCTGTAGGGGATGCATGTCAGCCATCAGGCTCATTCTAATAGCTGGCAAGTGATTGAAACACCAGCAAGGTGGGGGAATCACCTCTGGGATTTCCTGGAATTTAAAGTATTTATCCTGTCAGCTTCATGTGATCACCCCTAGTTCTTGAGCTGTATGAGGCAGAGACCTCATCCACACTCTTCAGGCACCCATGAGTTTCTAAGCTGCTCTTGTGTCTTCCCACAATCACCTTTCACAGCCAGGAAGTACCTACCTGGCTATTCCTCATGGGACTATAACTCCCTGCTTCCACCTTCCTCACTGCCCTTCCCCAGACCTTTCCCAGCTCCAACTCCTCTGGCACACAATACCAAATCCAGGCTGTCCTGATGCTTCCCCTGTGTTCTTAATTCCAGCATGAGAGTTCCTGGCACCTCACCCACACTGGCTGTGAAAGAGGACTGTGGAAGGACACAAGAGCAGCTGAGAAACTCCTGGATACCTGAAGAGTGTGGATGAGGACTCTGCCTCATACAGCCCAAGAACTAGGGGTGATCACAGGAAGCTGACAGGATAAACACTCAGCAGCAGGGAATGTGCCTTGGATGGGGATGGGGATGGAGAACCATCCTTGCTCCTGCCCCCATAACCTGCACAGGAAGGAGCCAGTGAGCATGGACACATCTCTGTCACAGCTAAACAAGCCCAGAGCAAGATCTCTGGGACATAGGCTGGGAGCTTGGAGAGTTCTGGCAGCGCAGGAGAGGGCAGGAAAGCATTTGGGCTCACACAGAGCTCTCAAGGACGTGCGTGTGACCCCCAGAGCTCTCCCTGCCCCACGAGGTGGGAGCATCCAGTGTGAGTTTATGGCAGTGGGCAGAGCTGGCCGGCTTGTCCCAGAGGAGCGGAAAAGCAGGAGAGGTCAATTCCTGTGTTGTTCTTCCTCGGGAAAACCCCTCTGGATATCCTCCAGCTCTGTGCTGACCTCGTTGGGCCTCTGCCTTCTGCAGGCTCTCTGTGCCCTCACCCATGAAGGGTCATGGTTGGTAACACCAGAGCTCGATCTGGTGAGGGGGACAGGGGCTGGCACTGCCCATGGCAGGGGATCACTCAGGACTGGTCAGCATGGACTGGTCACTCTGCACTTCTCCATGGTGCTGTAACTGGGACCAGCACAACCACAGCCCATCTGGGCCCTGCCCTCACTCCCCCAAAAGGGCCATGGGGACAGGCTTGTCCCCATGGTGACCATGGCTGTTGTGTCCTCCATCCTCTTACCAGGTGTTTTCTGCTGCTCTTCCCTGCTCAGATCCTTCTCCTACCCACAGGGCTGAGCTGATAAAGCTGATTTGGAATCACTTATTTCTTAGCAACATTTATTATCCTTATTATTCCTGGCAAGCTTACTCTGGCTGCCAGAGGGAACCAGAATGAAACAAGCCTCACCCAACCTTTTAATTAAGTTTTCACTTTTGCTGCCCTCTCTGCATGCAAACATTACAAGGGCTGCTTATCTTTCCCCTCCATGACTTTCCAAAAGCCTTTTGTGGGAGCATCCCTCTATCAGGACAGGCACTGGCATCTCCTGGCATGACAGAGATGTCCAAAGGGATGCAGCTTGTGAATGAGCTGGAAGATCATCTACAAGGCAATGGCACTAGGGATGGGTCCCCTACACTATGACAGGTAGGAAAAGCCTCTTGAGATGTGTCAGCAGCCCCATGAAATGCTTCCTCTCTTTCAGGGCAGGGCTTTACTCTCTTTCAGCAGGAATGGGGTTCAGTTCACAGGTGAAAACCTCACTACCTGGGACCCAGGGGCAGGACTCAGCTACCTAAATATCAGCACCCATTTCCATCCATTGGACCTTGGCCCAAGAGAACTCTGGGATCCAGGATGCCGATTCAGCAGGCTCCTAAAAATGCCAGCTTTCTTTGCAGAACAATGAGCTTCACCCACGGAGGAAAGAAACGATGCTCACTCTGTTCTCCAGCAGCTGCAGCAAACAACAGCTGTGTCAGAGCCCATTCCAGCAAGGAGGCACAGAGGAGCAAACTGCCCAAGAAAATGCAAGGAATTTCCTGGCATGGCCAGCCCTCCTAGCATGATCCATGCTCACAAGCTAGAAATTCAAATTCCTGTGCTGTTAGCTAAGATGGGATTTAAAATCACATGTAAGCAGCACTGGCACCAGTGCTGTAAGGTGGTGATGCCTGGCAGAGGCAGGGATCAAAAGAAAATGCATTTTCAGGGCAGGAGGGGTTTTCTGAGGGAATTTCCGTGGGATGACCCAGGGCAATGGAGAAGTGAAGATACCTGGAGCTTGTTTTGTAGTAGAAAAGAGAGCAAAATCCTCAGTGCTGGGGATGATTCCATCCCTACGTGTCACCACACCTCTGAGAAGGTCACAGGCTTTCAGGATGTCAAAAGAAGTGTTGTAACCCCTGTTTCATAACCAAAAGGGAAAGCACTCCAGGGAGAGACTCCAGGGACAAGCAAAAGGAAGAGCACAGGATGACAACCTGGCACTTTCTCCTTGACCCAGCCATGAGGACAAGCCATGTCCCTGGTTGATACTCCTTGGGCTAAAAATCAAAGCATCCAGAAAGGGTTTGTGGAGCTACATCCAGGAGTCCCTGAAGGTGGCCACAAAACATGGAGGGGCCAAACCCATCTCCTTCTGAGCAGAAAAGAAAACACAGGCAATGTGTTAAATCCCATTTCTTTTTCTGCCATGGCCCCAGACCATCCAGGGGACACCACTCCAAAGCTTCATCCCTAGCAGGAAACCAGGCAGCACAACCTCCCCAGGGCACTGAGGGGAGCTGAAAACCTCACCTGGTTTTGAAGCACATCAGCACTAGCACTCATCATTAGGCTGAGCCTAATTTCAGGGCTTCCTCCACTAGATAAGTTCATGAAACATGCAGCAGCCCAGTGAAGCAGCAACAAGGCTGAAAGGAAACTGAGGCACAGCCAAGCTATGCATGCCAAGGAGAGGATCCCGGTGCCATGCCCTCCTCCTGAGAGGGAGATGGAGACAGCACATACAGCAGTGAGCATTTTTCAAACAGCTGAGCTCTGGAGCTGCTTTGGCCAAGCCCCAAATGTCCAATGGCTCAGGTGAAAGGTTTCAGTGCTGGCCCCACTCCTGCTGAAACAGAATGAGGATGAACAGCTTGGCTCTGCCTTGCTAACCGAGCCAAAGCCCTAATAGCAATGACAGGAGGAAACCAAGCAGCCTCCAGGATGTTCTCTCAACCACTTCTCCCCATTTTGAGCAAGAAACAGGATGAGAGTGTTGGGATGTGCCCTGATTGCCCTGCTCTGGAACACGCTTTGCTGTGCTGCTGACGTTTCCTGCCCACCTACAGCCAGTGGCCTCAGTGGTTGTGCTCTTGGCACAGCCCGAAGAACCCGGGAGCTGAGGGAACATTCAGAGGGCTTGAATGTGTAGCAGCCCTGTGTTTGGGCTGAATAGCTAAAGGAGCTTGTGTGGGTTTCCTTTTCAAAGTCAGCTGAGAAAAGGTTTTGTTGCAAATCCCAGGCCAGAAGTGCTGAAGAGCCTTGAATTCTGAGCTCTGGGTTTGTTTGTGCCTATTTCATTCCATTGTTTACTCTTTAGATGCTCAAAGGGCTGAAGCAGCTCAGAGCTCTTGCAGAGAGGGCTCCTGCTGGCCCTGGCCAGGTCTGCTGTTCATCTTGGAGACCCAAGGAATCCCTTCCAAGACCCAAACACCTTCCCATGCTGGACATCATCACTGTGGGAATGGCCCCATGATGCAGCTGCTGTCCTGGCCCAGACCCTCCCAGACCCTGGCAGGGTGCTAAGAGGGTCCTCTTTCACTCGAGGGTTTTTTCCAGCCCAAAACACAGCGAGAGGAAGAGAGGCAGAGAGAGTGTGGGTGGAGTTGTGACCGCTGGAGATTTTCCCGTTGTCCAAGACCTCTGCCCTCCGAGCACGGCGTCATCCCGCAGCTTCTGTGTCCTCTTCAATTCCCCCAAGCATCTCAGCAACCATGATGGAAAATAAATGCTCCCTCCCAGCTAGCCCTGACCTTAATCTGACACCTCATCAACTCCCCCTCGGACCTGCTGCTGTTTCCCACAGATCACAGATCTCCAGGCTTGATGGCTCTGCCTTGGAAGAAAGTCACAACACGTGGCCTGGAAGCAGTGCCATGCCATCAGAACTCATCTCCTCCGTAGAGCAGCACCAGGAGAAGGCACAGATGGCCTGGTGCTGGCTCTGTCAGACATCCCCTGGTATCTTCTGAGTGCTTGCACAGGCACCACTCAATGGCACGAGGCACCCACAAAACAGGGACAACCTTCAGCCACGCACGGCCTTGTACAGCCTTGAGGTTCAGTGGTGGCCATCCTGGCTTGGAGCTCTCTGGTGGCCAGTGGCAGGACCCAAGGAACAGCTAGAGATGTGTCAGGGAAGGTCTAGGTGGATATTTGGAGAAGGTCCCCCACCCAGAAGGTGGTTGGGCACTGAATAAGCTCCCCAGGGAATGGACACAGCCTCAAGCCTGACAGAGTTAAAAAGCACTTGGACAACCCTCTCAGGCACAGGGTTTGCTGTGGGATTGCTGGGATTTTCCTGTGCAGGGCCAGGAGTTGGACTCAGTGATTCTGGTGGGTGCCTTCCAGCTCAGAACATTCCATGATTCCATGATTCCAGTCATGGTCTCCATGAATACTGTGTGATTTCAGCTGAGCCCCTCTGCTCCCATTTTTGGAACATGTGTTCCAGACCATCCTTTCCTCCTTTCAGCCAGAAACCAACTGGGACAGCACCTTCATTTCTGCAGTAAAGCTCATCAGGTGCTTTGAAACCCAGGTAACAACTTATTCCAGCTAAGCTGCAAAGAAGGGAGGCCCAGGAAGGTTTTGAGTGATGCTGTTGATGGTCTCATCTTAATTTACTGAAGGAGAAGCAGAAAGGAAGGAAAGGGGTGGAGTGGAAGAGGATAAGGATAGATATTACTTTATGAGTATTAATATTCAGTAGCCAGAACCTGAGTCCTTGAATAGTCTTTGAATTTAGATATGAAGTTCTTGAAAGGGCTTGGAGGGATTTTTGTGCCTCGTATTCTCATAGGTGCCAATTAATTAGATGAGCCAGCCTGAGGTGAAGCAGGATAACCAAAACCAGCCTGTATGAAGAAAAATAATTATTCATGAATAATTCAGAAGAAGCACAGGAGCCCTAATTAAAGCCAAACCTCACAGAGGGAAATGTGGATCTAAGGTTTGGATTGGGTTTTTTTTCACACTGAATTTGAAGTTTGAGTTCAACTTTGGAGTTGCAAAGATGTGAGTTGTGGCTGCTGGGCATCCTCCCTCACAGCCACGTGCCTGTGTAGCATGTGCTGTGTTTATCATCCCTGGGAGGCTGTCCCTGCACACAGTGCCTCAGATGTCTCCAGGGACATTATCCTTCCTGGAAACCCGACCTCAGCCAGGCCAGGCTCCAGCAAGGGAACATCCTGGCCCTCACTCCGCAGTCACCCGGGCTGACATCAGGATAACCCCGTCCCTTTCCAGGGAGTGCCTCCTGCTCTGCACGTGTGGGAATGACCCCACCGTGCTCCTGGCCCTGGAATTCTCCCCAGAGAGGGCTCGGTGCCCTGCTGACATGAGCTCCCTGCAGTGCCTCACATCACACATCCCACTGAGCCGTAAAGCTCCCAGGAAGGATATGGAGGGGGTTGTTCCTGCCCTGGCAGTGAGAGGGGAACTTTCCTGTCCTTAGACCAGTTAAAACTTGGCATTTTGTCACCTGCTGAGCCACACTTTACACGGCTATTCAGCCCAGCCTGTAAGCCCAGCTGTGCCCCCAAGGCATTTCTCTGCAGCTCAAGCAGCCCCTTCCCTTGCTGCCTCTTGCAGACCACTCTTCCAGCTGGAGGCACTGGAGTATTTCCCACCCACCAGAAAAGCTCTTCGCCCCCTCTCTAGCCAGGGTCCGGTGTTATCCTCAGGGATGTCTGTGGATGGGATGAGCTCAAGCTCTCCCAGGTCTCTCTGGAGCTCCCTGGTGAAGCACAGATGCTTCAGACACCATGGATGAATCCACCAGGCTCCCAGACCATCCCTTCCCTGGTGGTGCAGGTCTCAGGATGCTGAGCATGCACCTTTTTCCAGGAAGAAATGAACTTGGCACCACCCTGGAAGGCTCAGTAACCTCCTGGATGAAGCCCAGACTGGGGAAGATTTCACAGTGACTCAGAGACGTCCCCTTCCCGTCCATCCTAAAATCTCAATTTGCAGCGATGACCAGAGTCAAACGCCAAAAGAGCCATCACGACAGTGAGGGGGAGGATGGATGCTCCTGCCTCCCTTTCCACTCTCCATCTTCCTACTCACTGCCTTAAGAAAAGAGGAGAAGGGGGAAGGGAAGCAGATCTCCACCCCAGGCTCCTGCATTTTCACCCATCAGAAAGCAATTTTCCATGATTACAGAGTTTGCTATTCTGGGCTGCAATTGAAGGTTTATTAGTTAAGAGCACACCAGTAACTCTGGATTGTGCCTGCATTAGGAGAAGCACTCAAAGCTCATCATGCTCTGAATGAGACACTTCGGGAAACATCCACAGCAGTTACAGCCTTTGATGGATCTCTGCCTGTGGCACGACTTAATGAGCTTCCAGTGGGAATAAGGAGAGGAGAGGGGGAAGAGGGTGACACAGCTCCCAGCAAATCACACTCATCTTCACCCAGGAGGTGCAGGAGATATTGATCTTCTCTCGATGTTTAAAGCTCAAAAAGGGAATGGAGTTTAAGCAGGCAAGAAGCTCTCCCTAAAAAGGCAGAAATTGTGAAAGATGTGCTGGAAATGCAGAGCAGGCAGGAGCTCGTCAGAAATTTCCATCAACCTTTACAGCCAAGCAAATTCCATCCTGGGGACCTCTTTGCCAAACCAGAGGGAGATGGGGCCACTGGGGGACATCACAGGACAGGGTGTGACGCCACATCAGGGGATGTCACCAAGGCGATGCCCTTCACACAGGGCCTTGCTGCCCAGGTGGGAGCTCCAGAGACCCCTGAGCAGCTCCAGCAGATATGGAGAAAGCCTCCCAAGAGCCCACTGGGAGATGGAGCAGTTCTCATTTCATAGCCACAAGTGATGCCTGGAGATGGCCACCTAAAAACAGAGGCAAGACAAGAAAAAGAGAATAAAGGTTGGTATTTATCTGAAGGGCCTTCAAAGGTTCACCCTGGGCAGTCCAAAGGCTGCACCCAAGATGGACCCTGGGTCATGGGTTCCTCAGACTTTTATAAATTTGGTTCATTTGCATATCAAGGTTAACTCTCCAATTATAACCTCAGTTCATGATGTAATTACCCCAAGTTTGCCCCCCCTCTAGGTTTTAGTTTACACATCTTGGGGCCTGGTGTCCTTGGAGAGCAAACCGAGAGAGGTTTGTTGTGTCTGACCAGCATGAGAGAACAGCAGCTGGCAGGGCACACAAAACTCCAGAGTTACACACTGGGCAGCACAGGGTTTGAAAAATAGAGAAGTTAAAACCTAAGGCATTACAAGGAATTATGGCAAGGAAAGGCAGAGCAAGGACAGGTTTAAACCCAAGCCCTGAAGTACTCAAAGTCCCTTGGCCAAATGGTTTTTCATTTAAGGACCTAACTTTAATGGACTATCGATGGTTGATGTGCTATAAAATTACAAAGATTACTGAGATTTGCAGCAGAACCAGGGGACTGATTTTATTTTTTTTCTGTGAATGAACAAACATTTTTCTAAATTGTGGAGCTGGCCTTCCACGCCATAATTTAAAATAAGGGATTATTAAAAAAAATAAAATTTAAAAAAAGGGATTTTTTAAAAAAAAAAAAATTTAAAAAAAAAAAAAAATGAAAATCCAGAAACAGAATAGAAGTAAAATCAAAGCAAAATACAGCGATGTGAAATTCAGATTTCTGCCAAAATCTGCTTCCTGAGAAGGAGATCATCTGAAAAGGTTTTACTTGAAAAGGAGAGCAGCATCTTCAACCTAAATTCTTTTTCAAATGAAGTAGAAAAAAGCTCAGTCTAGAGTAGTTTAGGCAACCCTCTCTTGCAGCAGAGACAAAAAATCCCACTTTCTGGGAAAGCCAGCCGGTTTGGAGCGCTGGGATTGATCCCCAGCACCGGCAGCGCTGCCCCAGGGCTGCCCTTCAGCGGGACCCACGCGGGACGGGGTTATTTACCCAGCACGGGCTGTGCTGACGCACTTCTTGTTCTCGTGGAGCTCAGCCCGGCATCTGCCGCCTTCCAGCAGCTCCCGGATCCCGCTCTGCGATCCCGCCTCCGCCTCCCGGGCTGATTTGCGAGGACAGAAGGTCATTTTCCCGGTCACCACGGCGGCGGGGCGCAGTGTTTGCTCCCGGCCAGCCCTTGAAGTGCTCTCAGTGAACAAGAGCATCTTCTGAGCATCAATTTCCCAGCATCCGCCGGCCGACCAGCTCCCTCTGCTGCTGCTGCTGCTGCTGCTGCTGCTGCTGCTGCTGCTGCTGCTGCTGCTGCTGCTGCTGCTGCTTCCAACCTGACCCAAACTGTGTTTTCAGCAATGAGGAGGCAGTGGGATGAGTTTTGGACAGCAGTGGGCTGGCAGAGCACAGTGTCTCAGATGGAATGAGCAGCTGGCTCCCTGGTGACGCACAAAATGCGTGGGGACACCTGAAACATGTGCAGATGTCCCAGGTCCTGGAGGAGACCCACCACAGCTGGAGCCCAGCAGATCCCAGGACACCTCAGCTACCCATGTGAACAGACTCCAGACCAACTCCAGGACTGTTTTCCATCCTTTGGGAGTGTCTTTAAAGAAAAAAAAGTCAGGGTTTCCCAAGACCAAACAAAAGCCTTCACTGCATCACCGAGTGCAGGAAGTTCCTCTGGCATCTCCCTCACTGTCTCTGCATTCATGTCCCTCACTGGGACCATTCCCAGATCAGATGAGCAGAAATCCTGGGCAGGTGGTCTCCCAAGAGCCTTTTCCTGGTTTATTTTGGAGGTGTCGCATTGACCACTGCACACTCTGCCTTCAGGCTCAATGGGAGTGTAAATCTCCGTGGCATCTCCTGAACCAAGGGATTTTATCAGCCTGGCATTTGCATTCCTGGCCCTTGGAGACTGGGGGATGCCAGACATCTTCTGAGCTGGCAAACATAGGGATTGGCAGCAGAAAGGTGAGAAAAATGAGCTGCTGGCTTATTGTCCATCCCAAGAGGAGCCACCATTGTCATGGTGGTGACAATCCTCCAGCCACTTGTCCCCAGGAGCCCCAAGCCCCATGATGTGCTTGGCAGGGTGTGTGACACAGCAGGAGACAGCCTGACTCAGGCTGAGGATCAGAGGGGTGACAGCCTCCAAATCACACATGGAGAAACTGAGGCACACAGGGGCTGGGATGGGTCAATGGTAAACTAGAAATGTGGCCCCCAGGCTGTGCCATGAGGATGGAGCTGCACAGAGGCATGGCTGGCTCAGTATGAGTTTAACAGGGAGTGAGGAGGGTCCAGCTGTGGCAGGGACAGCCCAGGGGGAAGGCAGGGGGACGTGCAGGCCACCACCCAGTCACTCCTAAATTCTTCTGCAGGGACTGGCAGCAATGCCAGCAGCTTCCTGGCAGCCCTGAGGATGGAGCAGAGGGGCAAGGGAGGTGTCCACCCACCAAGAACATGGAGGAACCATCACCCAACAGCTGCCGGACGTGCTCGTGTTTGGGTCATCTCCCACCCATGGCCAGGTTGGACCCGGTAACCTCGGGCTGTGTGAAGCAGTGACACAGGGGTGAATGGCAGCAGGGTTTATCTCAGAAGGTTTGTTTTGACAAGGATGTCCAGCCTAAAAAGAAAATAGCTGGCATCCTGTTTTAGGACTGGGCTGTGCCACCACAGCCGAGCAGCTCCAGGTGGGAGCGGGACAGCAAAGCTCTGGGCTTGTAGAGGAGAGTTGTACTCAACATGACCTCGAACCCCAGGACTCTGTGTCTTTTTCCAGCACCTTCTCCTACCTGCAGACTGTGGCCACTAAGGAACAGGGAGGAAGTAGGACTTGGCCCCCCAGAAAAGGAGGAATGGTTGATTGGAAGCGTGGGAGATGCTCAGATCGGAGATGCCAGCTCCAAGGAAGAGCTACAGAGATGGGAGAGGGATGTGTCCCACAGCTGAATGGTGGAGATGTGCCTACAGGAGAGCTTCATGGTCCTGGACAGGGCAGAAGACCCTGCAGGAGGAGCAGAGAGATTTGGAATAATAAAACAAAAGCAAATTCCTCTTTGCATGGCAGCTACAGAGCCCCTTAGCAGGAGTGTGAGGAGGAGCCAGTTTTAGGATGCTTCACTTTTCTCTCATAGCCTAAGGGCTGTCAGCTCCTGGAGACACCTAAAATTATTGGAGCACGAGTCCATGCTCCACCACCAGAGCTTGGACCTTGGGTGAGAAAACTCAGCCTCTGCATTTCACAGCATTGACATAGCAGCAAACCCTTCCTGCAACAGCAGCAGCTCCTCAGGATTGCTTAGCTGCTGCCTCTGCCTGCTCTTAAGTGGAGCAATTTGGTGATGTCAGTCCAGTAACCCTGGGAATATTTTAAGAGGAGTCATAAATCACTGACAAGGAGTTAATCACTTCAGCTAATAGCTAAGGCAAGGAATACTTTCTTCTAAAATGGAGCAAAATTTGAGAGATTCAAAAAAAAACCCTGACCCATATTCCTCCTCAGTGCTTCCTGCTGTTACTGTTGATAGGAGACTGATCCTAAAAGAGATTTCCTATGGAATTGCTGTCTCCCTCCCCATGGGGCAGAGGGAAGGCTAAAGCAGCTCTTAAGGTAATTCCAAATTTAACATCTTATGTCACCAGGTCATTCAGGAGGAAGACTTTGCAAAAGAAGAAGGGGGATAAAAATCCTCCTCCTCCTCTATCACATCACAGGGCAGCCTTGTGTCAACTTTCACCTGAGGATGTGAAAATGCTGTAAATGCAGCAGGATGCTGCCCCTTTGCTCCTGGAGCAGCACAGAGTTATTCCTCTTCCAAAGGAATACAATAGGACTCTTCTTGTCCAAGTGCAGACTTGGTCAAAAAAATCTCATTGCATCAGCTGCGCCTTCCTCCTTCTGCTTTGAAGTTTAACTGGCCTGTCAAAGAGGTTGCTGCCTGGAAATGTTTATGAGGGCGCTCTTGGAAATCACCATTTTTCATGATGGAAAGCTGAGCCAGGGGATTCCTTTGCTGTTTCACCAGCGCGTGGAATCCTCCCCAGGGACGCAAAATGCACACGGTGCTGGTGTAGGAAGAATCCTCCCTAAACTTCAGCCAGAAATTCCTTTGAGAAATCACTTCTGGATGAAGAAGTTGATCCCTCCCACCACTCCATGTCACGCTGGATTGATGGACCTACTGTGTTTCCCCTTTTCTTTCCCAGCTAAGAATCCTGCCAGACCTTTTCTGTCTTCACAGGGTCATGGGCATCCGACACACCTGACTGAGCACCTGCAGAGAGCCCTCCTGATCCCACATCCAGGGAACAGCCAGGACATCCCAGGTCACATCAAACAGCACTTGGCACACACATTTCAGCAGCTGGAATGAGCTGGGTGGGATGGGGATGATTGAGAGAAGCCAGAGGGATGGTGGAGGCATTGGTGAGGCACCTGCTGTCTTGCAAGATGATGTGATTTTGCTCCACTGGAGCAGAGAGGATTATTTTTCTGATGGATTTGTTCCAAAATGTAAATTCCTGACTATAGTTCTCACTCTCTCCTCCAAATAATCGTTCTTAAAAGGGGAAAAACCCCAAAAAATCAAGGACCATCTACCTTGGTGTATCAGGGCAATTCTGCAAGCAGCAGGCTTGGACAGAGAACACCAGAAGGGAGGCAGGCTGAGGGCACCTGGTCACTCCCACCTGACACTACATGTTTGGGCAGTGACCTGTCTGGGAGGTTTTTCCATCTTTTGTCACTGGGGAGCCCTAATCAATGACAGATGCACAGACCTCCCAGGCTAAGTGTGCCTGAAGCCAGCACAGGAGAGGGACCAGCCCTCCCTGTTCCCAGCCCTCTGCCAAAAGCACGGTCAAGGGGGCCAGCCTAAAATAAGAGGTTGCATGGTGTGAACTTTCATGAGGAAGCAAATTTTCTCCTGGAAAGAACAGAGTGTGTGTGGCAGGAGCCACATGAGAGCAGCCTGAGCAGGAAGGAAGATATTTTGATTTATTCTAGGTGTGAAACTTGGCCAGGGAAACTTGCCAGGTGTTTGGGCTGGCTGCCCTTGGTCACCAGGCTGCAGTTCTGGAGGGAAGCTTTGCTTTTCCAAGCTGGGCTCTTAATATCTATAATCAGGAGAAGAAGAGTGGACAGTCAGCAACAAGGTCTGGCTGACAGAGGGACAGGGTTGGTGGAAGAGCTCAGGTAAGGATCATAAAATCAGAATAGTTTGGGTTGGAAGGGACCTTAAAGCCCATCCCAGTCCCAGCCCTTGGCATGGGCAGGGACACCTTCCTCTATCCCAGGGTGCTCCAAACCCCATCCAGCCTGGCCTTGGACACTTCCAGGGATCCAGGGCCTCCCCACCTTCACAGGGAAGGATTCCTTCAGAGCTACAAGAGGTGGCCCAGGCAGAGCAAACAGGTCTTGATTCTGCTCCAGACCTCTCACAGCCCTTTCCTCTGGGTGAAACGGAGTGTGCTGAGCGTACACAGAACATCCTGTACTTCCCTGACACCTGCAGCCAGAGAGGTCCTTGTGAGGCAATTTAAGGTCACTCTTCAGCCACAAATGTTCTTGGTTTCATAGCTCAAAGTCAGACCTTTATTGTCATGAAAAGGATGTTGTGGCAAGCACTGTCACTCCCAGTCACTGTTGAGAAGTGGGCCTTGCCACCAACCAGCTCTCACATCCCCTGGAGCATTAACCCACATTTGCTTCCAGGACATTTACGAGCATCCCTGCCCCTAAATCACCAGCTAATGGAGTAAGAGAGACCTGCTTTAACAGAGACCTGGGCCACCAAACCCACCTGCTCAGCTCCCAGCTCCTCCTTCCAAAGCACACAGAAAAATTGCTCGAGCAAAATAAACTCCATGGCTGAAATCCACCTGCAGC
The DNA here is from genome assembly GCA_013399225.1 of Rhipidura dahli. Lineage (NCBI taxonomy): Eukaryota > Metazoa > Chordata > Aves > Passeriformes > Rhipiduridae > Rhipidura > Rhipidura dahli. The sequence continues at coordinate 445,209 of VXAC01005959.1, forward strand.
TGAGCCAGCAGAGTTGCAGAGGGAAAAACCTCAGCTGTTCAACCTTCCCTCTTATTTTTCTAATACCACCAAAAAAAAAAAAAAAAAAAAAAAAAAAAATATTCTAATTTCTATCCCAATTCCTGGACCCTCCTGAGTCTGTGGTAGCTTCACCATGCTCAAATGGGACCTACAGGCTGGGTCAGGGAACTCCCAGCAGTGCAGGGTGAACCACAGGGGAAAAAGAGCTGTGAAGAACCATCCTGAAGGGCTCAGCCTTGGGACAGGCAGTGACAAAGCCCCAGCTCCACGGGAAAGCACCTGGCAGCCCTTCCCTGGCGAGCAGGGAGAACAAACACCCAGGTGCAAGGGCCCCAGAGCCCATCCTCATGGCTTGCCATGTGTCCAGAGTGGGATCAGGGAGCTGAAAACAGCCAGGTTTGGATCCTCAGCTGGATCATCCCTTGTGAATCCTCACCACTCTGACCTTTAGAGGTATTCACACCAAGAGAGGGAGAGAGGCAGGAGGAGCTGGCTTTGAAAAGCCTCCCAGGGTGCCCAACATTCCATGTTTAAATGGATTTTCCAGACTGGTCGGGGTAGAAATGAACCCCCAGTGCAGGACAGATCTCAGATACCACATGCAGATCTTTCAGATCATTTTAGAGCTGAAACAGTTGAAGAGACTTTGATATGGAAACCATTCCCATGCTCCCTTTAGACTTTGCTATGGCAGGATCCACACTCCCTCTGCCAAGAGCAGCTCCCATCCCAGACCAGCCTGTGGAGGCAGATAGGGGCTGTTTATCCCACAGGGTGCTTTTTGTTGAACTGGTTTGTGCCACCTCACACAAACAGCCCAGTTCAGTCCCCTGCTGCCACAGGTGCCTGAACAAACAGCCACACCCCTTGGAAAAGAGAACAAAACATATTAAAAAAAAAAAAA
>VXAC01005959.1:446143-461016 GCA_013399225.1 Rhipidura dahli
CATATTAAAAAAAAAAAAAAAAAAAACAGAGGGGAAACAGACAGGGAGCGTGCATGGATTGAGGGCACTGAGGTTTTCTTGCTGGGATCCCTGCTCAGGACACAAAGGGACAGATGGAGACCCAAAATCTACTGTCCCAGAGGCAGGAAGAAAATCCTCTAAAACTGCCAAATGCCTCAACTTACCTCTATAAGGGAAGAAAATATGCTGGTTTAGCATTCCCTCTCTTTTTACCCACTTCAAAGCCAGGAAAGGTGCCCATCCAGGAGGGCTGCAGTTAAATCCAAGTCTGAATCCCCAAGAAGGGCGATTTTGGCAGTGTCTGCTCAGGGCAGAAGGATATTCTGGAACTGAAGCTCCACATGCAGGTGAGGGCATTGCCTTGCTCCATACCTGATAAAAACATGTGTACAAGTGCTGCCAGCACCCCTCTTCCAGAGGCAATAAATCTGGGATTAAACTGACACGTGTGAAGCACAAGGACATGACTGATCAAGCATGGGATAAGGCACTGCCAGCAAGGAGGGCCCTGCCCCACCTGCAGCCTGGCAAGGAAATACAAAGTTCACACAAAGGGAATCAATAAGGGAAAAGAAAAAAACAGTAGTATTTTAGGTCTGCTAAAATAAAAATCCCAGAAGGCACATTCCAAACCCCAGCACTGCTTTTCCTGGCCTGCAGTGATGCCTTAAGAGGCCTCCTAGAAACANCAAGGCATCAGCAGGAGCAGGGAGCCCATTTCTCTCCCAAGGGAAGGGAGCAGAGCTGCTGTGAGGACTTTGATAGCCCCTGACTTCCACCTGGTGACGTTTTACAGTACAGGGAATTTCCAGAGATTAAAAGCTCTCTATGCTTTGTTTGCTAATTACCCTCTGCAAGCCGCTTCCCTTCATCTCTGGTTTTGTTTTGACACATTTATTGTGTTCCTTTGATCTCCACCTTCGCAATGGCACCACAGATGATCATTTCCCACAAAGGATTAAATATTTTGATGTCTCCACAAGCAGCATCTGCTGTCACTCCAGCTCCGAGGCAGCTGCAGCACCTCACAGCCCCCATGCTCCAGGGGGCAGAAAGATGCTCACCAGCTGAGAACATGAAAATCACCTTGAGGGGCTGGAGAGCATCCAGGGAAGGGAAAGGAGTTGGGGAAGGGTCTGGAGCCCCAGGAGAGGCTGAGGGAGCTGGCAAAGGGGCTCAGCCTGGAGCAAAGGAGGCTCAGGGAGGACCTTGTGGCTCTGCACAGCTCCCTGACAGGAGGGGGCAGCCAGGGGGGGTCGGGCTCTGCTGCCAGGGAACAGGGACAGGAGGAGAGGGAACGGCCTCAGGCTGGGCCAGGGGAGGGTCAGGTTGGATATTGGGGGAAAATTGGCTCCCAGCAAACCAAGAAGTTCCAAAACAAAAGCCTCCCATGGTTTGAGAGCAGCCAGCTTCTCTAGACCAGTAAGAAGAAGGCAGACACTTCAGATGTGCTTCTAAATTTGTCCTGGTAGGCAACTGGGAAAAAACCTGCGATTTGGGGGGAAAAAATAAAGTTTTTACTTACAACCCATTGTCAATCTGTGGAACTCACTGCTCAAGGTATTTCTGAAGATTTTGAGATATTAAATTTCATTATTTACAGCTGATTTCCACATTAAATCAAGGCCAGGTTGGACAGAGCCTGGAGTAACCTGGTTTAGTGGAAGGTGTCCCTGCCCATGGCAGAGGGTTGGAACAAGATGGATTTAAGGTCCTTGCCAGCTCAAAACATTCTGTGATTCTATGAAATACATTCCCTCCTATAGGTTTGTTTCAGTTTTGTCAGAGTACTCAGAGGAAAAAAAACAAACTACATTTAGGTCAAACAAAGATGCTGGCCTTAAAATGGTGGGAGATGCCTGGATTTAGTGACATTCCCCTCCTCACCCTGGGTGTGAGGCATGCAGAAGTTCTCACACTTGTCCCTGCAAGACCTTGCTGGGACAAATCAGCTCTAGGACTAAATCTGAACTGTGTCATAGGAAATCAGGGTCTGTAGGTCTCCAAGGAGTTTGAGGGACAGTGCCACATGTGAGGAGTGGGACATTAAAGATAAGGACAGCTGCTTTCCCTCTTTAAGCCATCTCTCCTACTGTGACCCAGTCACCTGAAACAGGAGGGGAGGTGTGTGTGAAGGACATCATCCTCAGTGGTGTCAGAAAGGAGACAGGGCAGGCCTGGGAAGGTTTATACAGGTTTGAAAGGCAGGACATAAATACAGAAGTATATGAACTTACACAGGTATTGGAGAGCATCCAAAGGAGGGCCATAAATGTGGTGAAGGGCCTGGAAGGGCCACGTGAGGAGTGGTTGAGAGCACTTGGAGAGGAAGTGGTTGTCCAGCCTGGAGAAGATGAGATTGAGGTGAAATCTCATTGTGGTTTGCATCTTTTTCTTGAGGAGAAGCAGAGGGGCAGGCACCAGTCTCTGCTCTGTGACCAGGGACAGGACCTGAGGGAATGGTGTGAAGCTGTGCCAGGGAAATTAGGTTGGATATCAGGAAAAGGTCCTTCACCCAGAGGGTGGTTGGGCACTGGAACAGGCTCCACAGGGAAGTGGCCACAGCCCCAAGCCTGACAGAGCTCAAGGAGTGTTTGGATAAGGCTGTCAGACATCCCAAGAGACAGAAATCCCACTGCCCTCAATCCCTGGGATGTGCTGACTGCCCCACTGCAAATCTGACTCCCCAGTGCTCGGATCCAACAGCTCCATGCTGAGCTGTGTGCCCCTCTGAGGAACTCAGTCCCAGGGCAGGCAAAATTTAGCTGTACTGGCTCACATTACAAACCCTGAAGTGAAACCAGTGCCCTGGGAAAGCCCAGGGGCACCTGCCAACTGTGCCAGGGCTGGCTGGTGACAGGAGCGTGGCCCCAGCTCAGCTCTGGGTGGCACCTTGCCAAGGCACAGCGCTTGTGATCCCACCCTGCAGAGCACAGAGACAGCTTTCTGGCCAGCCTCCCTTGGCTCCTCACTCATTTTGGGACCCTGGGGCACACACACAGCTGTCACTCACAGAGCAGAGAGAGCAGCTAGATGTTACAACACTTGGGATGCTGGAGCAGGAAACACTTTATCAGGATCTTGATGCAAGATATTGGCACGAGCAGGGCAGAGGGGTTGGGAGGCTGAGGCTCAGCCACCTGGAATGAAACAGAGCCATAGAATGGTTTGGGTTGGAAGGGACCTTAAAGGTCACCCAGCTCCAAACCCTGAAGGCAACAGGTCCATCTCCCACCGTATCCTCACCTACCTGGGGACACCCAAAGGCAGCTGCTACCCCTGTCCACAGGCACCTCAGCTCACAAGACAAATCCCACACCTGCTTCCTGCACCCAGATGATTGGAGATGCTGGAACAGAGCTGGCTGTGGCCAGCAAACAAGGACCAGGGGGTACTGCAGGCTCCTGTACTTCGGTCAAGGCTGGAAGACATCCAAGAGATGTGCAAACAAAGTCTCAAGATGGAAAAGAAAAAAAAAAAACAAAACACAATAAAAAAACAAACAAACCAGCTAATGAACAAGCCAGATACCCATACTCTGCCTAAACAACTCTGACTCCCCCAGGCTGAGCTTAAATAGAGCTCCAGGGCCCAGGGGTGGGGTGGAGGCTGCAGGTGAAGCTGGTCCTGGCCATTAAGGCTCATTCATGCCCTCAGAGCCCCGACACTGAAGATGTCTCAGAAGGCAGAGACACCTGCAGGGGGGCATCTGAATGGAGCCCTTTCCTGGTGGATTCCAGCTGGGATCCCAGCTGGGATTAGACCTTTCCATGCAGCCACATGAGCAGAACATCTCAGCACATGTGACTGAGCCATAAATGTGATACAAGCTCCAAAAAGCCCAGCAGGAGCCCTCAGAAATGCTCAAATACCTTGTTTTCACATATTGCAAACACTCTCCTTCACCTCTCATGCTAATGTCAAATATTTTAGGGGTGGTTCCCTTCAGCATCACCCCCTTCCAACTCCAGGGCTTGCACAGTGCTCAGTGAAGGGTTCAGGACCCTCAAACAAGTGGTGCCACCTCGGCCCAGAAGACCAGCCCACAAACCTATGTCATCTCCCTGGAAATCATCTAATCAAAGGGGAATGTGACTGGAAGTTAAGAAACTTAGAAATCCTGGCATTTTAATGTCCAAAGTGCCTGTTTTTACTGCAGCCCAGCAGGGAAATTATGCAGCTCTGACGCCAGCTGATGGCTTGGGGGATGTTGTCTCCTGTGAACATTAATACCCACGGGCACACAAAGGCATGTGGCTGGAGGGGAAAGAGTCCCACCCAAGGAAGGAAGGCTGTCTTCTTTTTATGCATTTACACTAAAAACTGACTCTAAATTCAGCTTTAGGAAAGGTCAGTTCCCATGCAAGCATCCATGTGAAGCTTCCATGTCTGCAGGAAGGATCGTGGGCTGTGACAGCGCTGCCAAGGGGCTGCTCAGTCCTTCGGAAGACCTTGGGTTGTGTGAGAGAGAAAGGGAGACTTTACAGTGAGCAAAACCCTCTTGCTGGTTCACCAAGCCACTGTCATGACAGTGTGAGCTGTCCCAGGAGTGTTCATGGCACTGAAATGAGTTGTGACTCCACATTCCAGGCACATTCCAGCACTGGGAAGGGGTAGAGCCAAATCCCAGCTCCCCATCACCTAACCCAAGCCCTCTTTTGAGCTGTAAGGTGGACTCTCCATCCCTGTAGGTGTCCAAGGCCAGGCTGGATGGAGTTGGGAGCAACCTGGTGTCGTGGAAGGTGTCCCTGCCCATGGCAGGGGGTTGGAATTGGATGGTCTTTAAGGTTCCTTCCAACCCAAACCATTCTGGGATTGTATGAAACAAATATCTTGGGGACCTCATGTGGCTTCAAAAACCACACCTTGCAAGGGAAAAAGCAGTGTGTGAGATCCCTGGCCAGGATAACTCCTGCCCTCTGATCAGAGGAAATAACTCAAGAACCAGCACGACACCAGCACCAGGCTGCTCCCCTTGTGTGGATCTGTGCTTTACTCTCCACCCTTCTCCACGTGGAATCATCCCCAGATGTGCAGACCTGGCCTGAATCCCACGGGAGCACAGGGTGCCTCTGGTGTTCCATAACCAATGGATGGGATGCAGGGGGAAGGAGGAACCAGGTCCTCTTTGAGGATGTTTGAGTTCCTCTCCAATGGCCCTGGCAGCACAGACATGGAATTAACCTCTGGGTCAGGATGTTCTGGAGATGGTGCACTCAGAGCTCTTCAAGGTGGCTCCTGGTGGGATGGGGGGAAATGTCCTCCAGACCAGCACATCACCAGTTTATTTGGAAGAAAAACAAATTAAATGAGGTAATAATGAGTACCTCGTGGTATGAACTGCTGCAGGTCCTGCTGATGACTGCAGCCTGGCCAGCAGCAAGGTCCTGGCTTTTCAGCAGGGCCTCCACAGCAGGCAGGCTCTGAACTTGACCTCCTGCTGCAGGAGACTCCACAGATTCCCCTGCTTGTCTGGCTTGAGCTGCACGCCCAGGGTGGAAGCCACCAGCTCAGATGAGAGTCACCACCCCACTGAGCAGAGTCATCACCCCACTGAGCAGTCACCCCCCCACTGAGCAGTCACCACCCCACTGAGCAGTCACCACCCCACTGAACTAGCCCAGACTTTGCCCTTTGTTACAGTCCCAAGCTTCCTTCCACCTCCCTCCCCTTTTTCACAGGTACCATTTCGAGCTGAGGTGCTTCTCCCTCCTCTCCAGGTGCATCCAGGGGTGGTGTGGGCCTTAGAAAATCTTTCCTCCCTTAAGGAACAATGCAAGATGCTTGGCCAGCAAATAGATAAGGAATTTGGCCCTCAGGAGATAGCTCCTGTGCCCAGGAGCTCCTGTTGTCAGAAGGACACATTGATGATGGTGCAGTCAGATTTTACCTGAAGCAGCTCAGGAAGTGCTTCCAGCTGGCATTTCCCCAGGAGATTTTCACCTCTAGGAAGGGTGCAAGACCCACTAGGACACAAACTTGTGCTGGCAGTGTAGGAGTGGCACTATCAGGTTTGCCCTCAGCTTCATCCCTCGCTGCTGTGCCTCAAAGCCTCTGCAGACACCCTCCTGCAGAGACCTCCTGGTCACCCCAGCCTGAACCTCCAAAAATTTGGCTGCTGCTTCTGCCCCACAGCTCCTGAGCCCAGCTCAAGTGTCGTGGCTGGCTGGGAGCCCACGGATGGCTGCTGGGTCCTGGAGGGTTTTTGAGTGCCAGTGGCTCCAGCTGGTCTGACAGTGCTGGGGGGAGTCGGTGGGGCAGGGAGTAGGAAAATTGCCCAGGAAAAAAGATGTGGCCATGGCACTGTTTTGTAATCCAAGGGCTCTCTGGTTTTATTCTAGCTTGGGAAAACCCTGAGGGATGTCTCTGCAAGGAAAATAAAGAGGGAGAGCACTGAGTTGTCAGGGTCAACGGGCTCCTCGTGTTTCGAGAAGGGGCAGGGCTGAGCCCTGGGCAGGATCCTGCAGAGCAGCAGCACAGCCCACGCTGTTTCCATCGTGCTGGGGTGAAGTGAGGCTGGCACAGCCCCTTACAGACCCTCAGCCTGGCTCCAGCCTCTGTCCAGACCTTGGACACTGGCAGTGCCCCAGTGAAGGACACAGAGCTCGATTTGACAGCACTTTCCATCAGCCATGGGGCAGGTGGCACAGCAGGGGCTTGAGCAAAACCCTCAGCACAGGTGGGCTGAGAGTTGCACTGATTTAGCCCAGTGGTTCCCCTCATGAAGGTGTTGCTGCCCAGGAAGGAACAAGTCAATCAATCCCAGTGCCACAACATCCCTACCCAGGCAAGATGCAATCCTGCTTGTCCCAACAGGGTGAGGCCTGGAGCAGCTCTGAAGGCACTGAATCCTCTGAAACCCAATGTCTGCACAGAAACTGAGGGACCCCAGAGCCCACCCAAGGTCCCACCCTCCTCACACCCCATCCAGGTGAGACCCTGGCTTGCATCAGCCCCTTCCCCACCGTGCCATGATTGCCCTGAACATAAAACCCCACAGGGCTTAAACCCAACCAGCTCCCACTCAGTCTCATGTCAAGGGTTGGGATGCTTCTTCCTGGCCCAAAGGGAGTTTTGGGGTCACCCAGGAGCTTTCATTCCACTTGGTTTTGTCCCTTTTTCCCCCCAGTTCCAGCCACAAGGCAAGGACACGAGCATGAGCTGGAAGATGTGGGCACGTACCCACTCCTCTGCCAAGCTTACAGGGCTCTGCCCACTGCCTCCAGGCTTCAGGCAGTCAGGAATATTTGGACAGACTTTTATTCCTTCCCCCCCCCCAGAATTACACAATTTATAGATATATATCTCAGGAGGGTTCATTGCCTTTCCCAGCTCAGGGAGTTGGAGAAGGGCTGAGGTTCTGCACACACCCCATTTTGCATCCCCCTGAAATGCAACGTTTCAGGAGGCAGGATGTTTGTTGGTTTGGTTTTGCTGGTTTATTTCATATTTCAACGATTATTGTTGCATTTGCAGTTGTCATCACATCGAGAGTTTGGGTTGGTTTACACCCCTGGGAAAAAGGTTCAAAGCTCAACCTTTCCTTTAGGACACACAGACTGTTCCTTTTCCACATCAGGGGTATTTGCAGGGCCCTTTGCTCCCATTACCCCCATTTAAATCCCAAATTTTTCCCAAATTTGGCCAAACTGGCACACATGGCAATGGGAGTGGAGGTCTGCTCTGCCCCACAAGTGCCCACCTTGTCCCCAGCAGCAGCAGAGGCTGGAGGCAGCTCCTCACGTGGCAGAGCTGCTCTCCATAGGGACCCCAGCACAGCCCACCCACCCTCTCAGAAATCATCTTCCAAGCCAACTTTTTTCCCTGTGCCAAGCTCCAAGTGTCTTTTCTCCCACCTCTCAGGCTCAAACAGGGATGGGGATGGAGGCAAAGCATTAAGGAGGCGAGGCAGGAGACCTCTGGGATCTCCCAAATGCATCTTGGAAGGAGAAGGAACGAGGGAGCTGAAATCAGACCCTGGATCTTTCCATAGCAAGATGGCCCAACACTGCCAGGAGGGTTTTTTCCACTGTACAGTTACTATAGGCTTGATGACAGGAAAGCTAATTATATCAACATCCTGTTTACCCAGCAGCGTGGAGCAGGAGCCCAGAAACACTTGAGCTGTGAGGGCACACTCTGATCCAGTTTCAGGACAGAAAAGTCTCATCCTTACATCTGGGTCATTTTCTTCTGCTACTTGCTCCCACTGCCCCAAAATTTGTTGGTTTTTCCTAACAAAGAGCCTGGAAATCAATCAGTGTAATATCTCCCTCGTGCAGTTCCTCCTCGAGCTGGGAAGCTGCTCACCCTGCTCTTGCTGGAGCACATGGGGTTTACTGGAATCCCTGTGAGTTCCTGTTAACCCTGCAGAAAGCCCCAGCCCTCCCTGGAAGGCAGCTTCCCCCAGGAACACCCTGACCAAGCAGGACTTTGCAATACCCAGCAAAAGCCACCCAGCAAGTCAGGGCACCTCGCCTCAGTTTCTCCCTCTGACAGAGTTACATATAAAAAAAAAAAAAAATAAAATAAATTGGTGCCTTTTTCCCACCCCCTCCTTGCCCCACACCTCACATTCCTGGCTGGAAGGCAGCTGGGTGTGCTGCAGGGCCAGCTCCAGATGTAGTTTCATTTTGGTTTCTGCTTTTCCACCAAATTGCCTCCCAACAGCCACGGCCCCTGTGCTCATCTGTGCTGTCCTACTCCAGGGCTGCTTGGTCTGGAGAAGGGAGAGCTCCAGGGAGATCTGCCAGCACCTTCTAGTACCTAAAGAGGGCTTATGAAAAAGAGGGAGAGTGACTTTTTACATGGACAGGTAAGGGTGGGACAAGGGGAAGAGTTTTAAACCAAGAAAAGAGATATTTAGATTGGATATTAGGATAAAGATATTCCCTGTGAGGGTGGTGAGGCCCTGGCACAGGGTGCCCAGAGAAGCTGTGGCTGCCCCTGGATCCCTGGAAGCGTCCAAGGCCAGGCTGGATGGGGTTTGGAGAAACCTGGGACAGTGGAAGGTGTCCCTGCCCATGGCAGGGGGATGGAACAAGACATCTTTGAGGTCTGTTCCAATCCAAAGCATTCTCTCATGAATGATTCTACTCTTTTTATGCATTTCCCATCATTTCAGTTCTTGTCCTAAGCCTGAAGCACCACGGGACAGCCCAGGGATAGCAGGGCTGGAGGAAGGAGGATGATTTGTTCCTTTTGCCAAAGGAAAGGCCAATCCTAAATAATGTTAAATGCCATGGCCAAGGCTTCGGGAGCTCACTCTTGTTGCCAAATCCTCTTCCTTCCTTCCTTCAGGTCTGCTGCAAAACTGAAATGATCACAGTTTGTCCCAGGTCTTATTATGCATTAGCAAGGCCCAGATGTATTTATTATCCTGCACCACAGAAATGCCCCCAATAAACAGCCTGACCCACAGCCTGACCCACAGCCTGACCCACCCTTCTCCCTCCTCTGGAGGGGCTCTGCAGAGCATCTGCAGAGCAGGGGGAGGTCACTCCTCGGCCCCTGTGAGCTGTGTCACCTCGTGGAGTTCTGATGCCTTAAGAGGCCTCCTAGAAACAGAGACCAGACAGGAGTGAGGGAATAAAGGTGGGGATTTATTGGAAAGGCCTCCAAAGGTACCCCTGGGGAGCCAGAGGTGCTGCCCAGATGGGCCCCGAGATGGACCCTGAGAGGCCACGAGTTCTTCCCACTTTTATAGCTTTGGTTCATTTGCATCTCAGGGTTCATTCTCCAATTAAAGCTGCAGTTAATGATGGAATTGCCCTCAGCTTGCCCCCCTCAAAGGCTCTTTGGTTGATGCTTTTTGGGCCCAGGAGGGGCTGGGTGTCCTTGGAGAGCAGCCCCGGAGAGGCTTTTTTGTGTGTGCCCAGCACAGAGAGCAGCACTGAACAGGGAACAGGAACCTCCAGAGTTACACACTGGGCACTGCAGGGCTTGGGAAATAGAAAAGTTCAAACCTAAGGCATCAGCACCAAAAGAGGTTGAATCCAGAACAGGAACAGCAATGCCTGGCAGTGCCAGCAGGATCTGGGGTGGGATGCAGCCACTCAGCAGGGATACCTGCTGGATTCACAGAGAATCTGAGGTCACCATCCTGCAAGGGGCTGGCTGGTGGGACAGAGACGGACAAAGGGACATGCACACCCTTCCAGAGTAGCATCTGGAGGCCACAGCTGAGACAGGAGTACAGTGTGTGCCTGCACCAGTGTCCTACGTGAGCCACTGCACCTTCATCTAAGGGGATCTGGCTCATTCTGCCTTTTCCACTGAAAAAAACAGTGGATTTAAGTGGCCAGAAGAGCTCATGAATTTGGCAAATCTCTCTGTCCAGATGAAAATAAAAGAAGAAAAAATACACAACAGATGAAAAAAAGTCAACATCTGCCACAACTTATTCACACCAGCAGTACTAAATCAAAACAGAGTTAGGGCTAGAAACAAAAGCAAAATAACTCTTTTGGTTTGGGTCAGATTTCCTCTTTTTTTTTTTTTTTTTGTTTTTTTTTCCAGTCTGTGTTTTCAGTGGAGGGGGTTCTTCTGTTTATTTACTTTGTTTGACTCAGCCCCAAAAGTCCCTTTGATTTTTCAGTGGATGCTGAGGGCGAGACGGGGTTGTTTGCACAGCTGCCTGCACGCCCCGCAGAGCACGAGCCCCTCGTGATGGAGGGTGGAGGGACAGGCACCTGGGGACAACCCAGACGTGCCACACGAGATGTCCTGGGACAGAGGAGCAGGAGGGGTGGCCACGGTGTGTCCCAGCCTTTCTCTCATCCTCCAGAGTCCCCCTGCAGCCCACAGCACTCTGCAAGGACAGGGGTGTGCTGAAGGCAGAGAATCATGGAGTGGTTTGGGTGGGAAGGACCTTTAAACTCCATCTTGTTCCATCCCCTGCCATGGGCAGGGACACCTTCCACTACTCCAGGGTGCTCCAAGTCCTGTCCAGCCTGGCCTTGGACATTCCCAGGGATGCAGGAGCAGCCACAGCTTTTCTGGGCACCCTGTGCCAGGGCTCACCACCCTGACAGGGAACAATTCCTTCCCAATATCCCATCTATCCCTGCCCTCTGGCAGTGGGAAGCCATTCCCTTTGTCTCTTCACTCTATTCCTTGTCCCAAGTCTCTCTCTGTCTCTCCTGGAGCCCCTTTAGGCCCTGCAAGGGGCTCTGAGCTCTCCCTGGATCCTTCTCTTCTCCAGGTGAGCACCCCCAGCTCTCCCAGCCTGGCTCCAGAGCAGAGGGGCTCCAGCCCTTGGAGCAGCTCCGTGGCCTCCTCTGGATTTGCTCCAGCAGCTCCACATCCCTCTGGTGTTGGACCCAGAGCTGGAGGCAGCTCTGCAGGTTGGGTCTCACCTGAGTGGGGCAGAGGGGCAGAATCCCCCCTTTCCTGCTGCCCACACTGTGGGATCAGCTCAGGGCATGGGGGGTTCTGGGCTGTGTGTGCACAAGGCTGAGTCTTGCAAAGCTTCTCATCCACCAACACCCCCTTGGTGTGAGGAACGAGATGTAAAAAAGGAGACAAAATGGAGACCCCGAGGGTCACAGACCCTGCACTCATCCTGGCACAGAATTACAGAGCCATCCTACCACTCCAGGACAGGGGTTAGGACACAGGGACTTGGCTGAATTGTGCAGTGGGCCAGAGGTGTTGGACTGGGATATCCCACCTGCTGCTCCAGAGGAGCTGCAGCACCTTGAAGGTCCTCTGCTAAATCTGCCAGCCCCACAGGGTGCCCCAGGGCATCTCCCCCGGGCAATTTTGCCTCTGCTGAATTGATCCTTAGGGACTGAGGAAGCGCTGGGTCCGCAGAATGCAAATAATACAAACTCCTCTGGGATCGATAAGGGATTTCAGGAAGATGTGAAGAGCTTCAGGGCAGCCCTTTCTCCCTTTCCCCTGGTGGAGCAGTGCAGGAAGGAGCAGCTTTGCTCTACCAGGAGCAGTCACAGCAGGCTCATGGCCAGCAGAGGCTGCCAGACAAGGACGGGATCTGCTCAAGGACAGTCCCATCCTCGGCAGGCTCAGCTGGTTCAGTGAATTCAAGGATCTTCCCTGCCCCCGGCTTTCAGGGCCCCCCCGGATGCACACCAGGGATGAAAAGGCTGCAGAAAACAGCTGGAAGCTTCCCACCCAATTGGAGCAAAACAGTTGGGGATTTTTTTTTCCCCTCCTAATCTAATTCTTGCAAAATGCTGAACTATTTTAGCTGAAATTTTCCAAGAACATTTCAGCCTGGAGGCAGTCAGCCAGCCTGGGGGAAAAAGAGTAGAGTCTGGCAGAGTTACCAGTAATTAAAGGCAAAGTTCTTAGAAAAACAAGGAGTGTGTTAATGACAGATCCCAGCTCTCCCTTTAGACAGGCAGCACCTCACCAGCCCCTGAAACAGAGCTGCCCTGGGGCACCAGAAAGGAGTGAGGGATGGATGGGTGGATGGATGGATGGATGGATGGATGGATGGATGGATGGATGGATGGGTGGATAGATGGATGGATGGATGGGTGGGTGGATGGATGGATGGAGGGATGGATGGATGGATGGATGGATGGATGGATGGATGGATGGATGGATGGATGGATGGCTGGATGGGTGGATGGATGGATGGCTGGATGGGCGGATGGATGGATCNGATGGATGGGTGGATGGATGGATCAAAATGGGAAAAGAAAAAAAGTAGAGAAGCCCATTCTCCACTCAGACAAAGGGCAGGGTACTCTTCACGTGCCCCAGATAAAGTCCTACAAGCACAACCTCGGTCAGAGAAGGTCCTCTGAGCCCCTTCTCTGTGGCCATCACAGTGCCATCAATTGTCATCTCATTGGGAGAAGGGGTAGAGATGCAAACTAATGCAGTTCAGAGTTTTCTGGTATCTGCAGGAGCCTCTGGGGTTCTCCAGACCACGAGCAGTTCCTGGGGCACCACGATTCCCAGAGGTGGTGCTGTCTCTGAGCTGCGAACAGAACCACAGGGAAATCACACATGGCCTTGGACCATGGAAAATGTCATCCCTGGCAGAAGACAAAATAAAAGGGATGTTTTGGGACCTAGCAAGGGCAGAGTACAACCAAATTAATTCCACAGACGAGGCTCTGCTTGTTCCAAAGGCACAAAACAGCCCTCTTTGCCCTGGGAAAGCAGGATCAGGAGCCATAAGCCCCCAGTAAGACCACGAAGAGCCTCACCAGGATGCATATCCCAAATGACACAGACTGACCTGGGGTTTCCAGCCAGCTCAGGCATTGACCACACGTGGGAACATCACTGCAGAGCTCTGCTCTTGCTCAGGGCAGAGGCAGTGGGGATGCAGCTGGAGATGTAATCCAGCAACAGGCAGCTGGAGGGAAGCAGATTTCCATCGAAACCACAAAAGGTCGGAATTGCAGAGGCAGCAAAAGCTGGGAGCAACCTGAAACCCTGCTTTGGCCAAGAATATTTACATCTCATTTGGGATCAGCAGCACGGACAGGCCAGCACGTTCAGGCCTCAGGAACACTGACTCAGGAATTTTTGGCATGTTAAACTATCTCGTCTGGGCCTTTTTTTTTTTGGTCTGTTTTCTTGCTTTAGAAGCATCTTTTCAGGCTCCTCTGTGCAGCTGAAGGGACCAGGCATTTTTGTTGTGTGAAGATCCATTCCTGCAGTGTTTCTGTGGAAACTCACACAAGCCAGGGCAGTAAGAAAAAGCATGAGGGATCTCAGCTAACAGCCCACATCATCTGAATCTGTGGCATATCATTCTGAATCAGTTGCTAGGATAATTTTTTATTAATTGGTGTTATTACTTTGGTCCCTAAGCTCTCCTTTCACCGACCAGGATCACATAGAGCAAGATGCAATGCAACAAAAACACAATTTGTTGTGCAAAGAGATGGATTTCCACCACATTTTTAAGCTGTATTTCAAATTTGCGCCAAACTTCAAGAATTGAGTGAGATTTCAAACTTCTGTACTCTTGGACAGGGGACAGAAGCAGGGTCAGGATCCAAATGTATATTTGGAAATATATCCATGCAAGACCAGGTTGGATGGAGCTGGGATCAACTCGGTCTAGTGGAAGGTGTCCCTGCCCATGGCAGGGGTGTGGAGACCAAATTATCCATAAGGACCCTTCCAACCCAAACCATTCTGGGATCCTATGGTTAATCCCCATCCCTTCCTCCCCCAGCTCCTGTATCCCTCTCCATCAGTGGGTGAACAGAGGGGAGGGTCAGTAGTAGCTGGGACAGCTGTGTCCATCACCACAGGAAATCCTGCTGTGAGAAGGGACCCTGTGTGGGAGAGGAAGGAAGGCAGGGAAAGCAAGACTCTCAGGATTCAAAGCAACTATCCTGTGCCAGCTTCATCACAGGACTTGTGACACTCATGTCCTCACCAGGGTTCTGAAATTTGGCTCAGGGCCTCATTTCAGGTCCTGTTTTAAATATTATATATATATTAATTTGCTTTAGAGCTCCCTTCTGTGGTTATCTCTTTTCTGTCCCCTCGGTCCTGCCACTCTCCCTCCCATCACTGCACTGAGTTACTGGTGTCCCTGCTCTTGCTGGGTTTACTGGAATCCCTGTGAGTTCCTGCTAACCCTGCAGAAAGCCCCAGCCCTCCCTGGAAGGCAGCTTCCCCCAGGAACACCCTGACCAGGCAGGACTTTGCAACACCCAGCAAAAGCCACCCAGCAAGTCAGGGCATCTTGCCTCAGTTTCTCTCTCTGACAGAGTTATATTAAAAAAAAAAAAGCAAACAAACTGGTGCCTTTTTCCCACCCCCACACCTCACATTCCTGGCTGGAAGGAACCCCAGCAGCCACCCAAGCCATGACCCTCCAGAGTGGCTTCCCCAGGGAATGGTCACAGCCC